>APFE031032136.1:51862-130214 GCA_000404065.3 Pinus taeda | reverse complement strand
TAATCAAGGATTCCCTTACTAGTATGTTTTCCAGTTTTAAACTTCTGCTTGCTTTGTTTCCCAAATAGACAATGTTTGCAAAAATCTAACTTAGAAGATTTTAAACTAGGAAGTAACTTACGATCAGATAAAAATTTTAATCCTCTTTCGCTCATATGGCCCAACCTTTGATGCCATAAAAGAATAGAATTATTGTCGTTTTCAAATACTATAGAAGCATGATCTGACTCTGTTCTTCCTTCTAACTGAAAAAGATTTCCAACCTTCTTTGCTTTCATTACTAGTAAAATTCCTTTATAAACTTTCATTACTCCACCTTGAATAAAGGTTTTATATCCATTAGTGTCTAGTACTCCTAGTGAAATGAGGTTTTTTCTTAGTTCAGGTACATGTCTTACATCAGTTAGAATTTTATTTGTCCCATCAAACATTTTAAGCTGGATGCTTCCAATTCCCACAATATTACATGAGACATCATTTCCCATGTAAACAACTCCATCATTGATTGATTATAAGTTTTAAACCATTCTCTATGAATGCACATGTGATTTGACGCACCAGAATCTAACAGCCAATGTTGATCATGATTAGACAAACTAACTGATAACACTTCATCACTCATACCTGAAATGGATGCCGAACCTGTATCTGTCGTGTTTGCTTCTTTCTTCTCTGTCGAAGAGTCTCCTTTGGATGTTTGATGTCTCTTCCAACAGTCCTTCTTCAAATGTCCTGATTTGCCACAAAACCAGCGCTTTACCTTACTCTTCTTCCCTTTCGATTTTGAACGCGAGTTGTTGTGCTTACTGAAGCGTCTTTCTTTAGAACGACCTCTGACCATCATTGCTTCTGATGTAGAGATTTCTGAATTTGACCTCCTCCTTGTTTCTTCGGACAACAAAGCTCCAACAACATCATCAAATTCAAGGGTTTCTGATGAACTAAGACTTACAGAAGTAACAAAATGATCCCATGACTCAGGCAACGAGCATAATAAAGTTACAGCTTTATCTTCTGATTCAAATTTTACTTCTATACTTTCTAACTACACCAGGAGAGTATTAAAGGTATTTAGATGATCGATTATCGTCGTACCTTCCTTCATGCGCAAGCTACATAACTGTCGCTTCAGAAGAATCCTATTGGTTAAGGATTTTGTCATGTACAGCTTTTCAAGCTTTGTCCACAAACCAGCAGCAGTTTTCTCTGACACGATGTTAAACAAAACATCATCCGCCAAACACAGTCGAATGCCGCTCAGTGCTCTTTCATCCAAGTCACTCCATTCATCATCTGTCATAGTGTAAGGTTGTTTGGCTTTTCCCAACAATGCCTTCGCCACGCCTTGTTGCACGAGTAGATCATACATCTTCACTTTCTAGATCTCGAAATTGTTTTTGCCATTGAACTTCTCGATCTCAAATCGAGCACTTTGAGTTTTTGCCATGTTGTGTCACAAAAATCTCCAATTGTAACTTTTAACAAATGAAGTTTTTATTTAAAAAATGCCCTTCACCAATAAAATGCCTTTTCTTTATTACATATACAAATAGCATTTTACATAATTACCAATCGATTTTTAAAACAAATTTTTACAATATAAAGTGCCAACCTTTTTCAAATATAACCAATTGTACTTTAAAACACCACTCAAATCGATATAACAAACCTTATGCCAAACATCGATTTTGCATATCGATTTTCAATGACTATAAATCGACTTAAAATATATATATGGCATTTTAATAAATCGATTTGATTGACATTACATAAATCGATTTTAATTTCATTGCACTTTTATGAACCTGTCGACCCATTTGCCAAACATTCTGTAGGTTGTTTCACTTCAATTTCATTTGATCGTTTTATGAACCTGTCGACTCATTTCAAAAATGTTCAAAAAAAAAAACGACTTACCATGTCTCAGCTTCTCAGTCAACGGCCCTAAATGCTGCAATCCGTTGACTTAACATTGTCACACAACAGCCTTCACTCAAGTTGCCTCTGTTCAACACCAATTAACAACCTTCTCCAACGCTGCTAAAGACTTCAGCTTATGCGCTGACTTCACAGCTCCAAAATCTACGTCGTTCAACGCTGTTGCGACTCACGGTTTGGTAGCTCTGGTGCAAGCACTCAGAACCGACCAACCTGCAATCCTTCGCCTTGAAACTCAGACTGACTTTTCTGAAGCAAAAAATCAAAAACTCACAGCTTCAAATATCTCAAGGCTCTGCAAGTAGGCAATACGGCTTCTCTGCAGATTCTCACGGCAGAAAGACTCCACACAGCAGCTCTTTCGATTGCAAGACTCACACACTGTACAAAGCTCATGGCGCTTGCTCTGCTCTCTGTGTAAGCAACGCTGGTCAACCTCCAGTGAACACAGACTTCAATTCGACCGCTCAACACAGCAGCTCACAACTCGGCAGCGTACAGTTATGAATGAACAGCTCACGGCTTCCGCAATCGGTTTACACAGCGGCTTATACAGCACTAACGCAGCCACACGGCTTCTACCACAGCGTTGATACCAAGTGTTAGAGTTAACACAGCGGACAATTTAAAACAAATAAGACACACACAGCATTCAACCATGAAAAACAGAGATTTTAATGTGGTTCACCCAACCAATCTGGGCTACGTCCACCAAACAGAGGCATCGGCAATCTTATTACTCAACAGGAGATTACAGCAACAAATTTGCACATCTGGAATCCTTTTTCCTCACACCTTCTCATCACACATATCCTCTACGGGTTACATTTTTATAGCTGGGAGTAGAAAACTAAATCATAAATTCACTCATAACAAATATAGGATGCAATAACTCCTCATCAGGAATAAATGGAGTTAATTTAGCAACAAATCCTATTGTTGTCACATTCATGAGATTTTCTCCAAATTTAATTAACAGAAAATCTCAACATGGATCACCTAAGATAAATCCAAAATTTACCAATAGAATGCTCCTATCATTGACACATGAAATAACAATTCATATAGCACTGAAGCACAATATAGGATTAGCACATAACTAGCACGTATCACAGATCAATGAGGCAAGGACACCATGAATTGAACCCCAAATTCTTTTATTATAATATCAAGCATTCCCAGCAAAGGAATGGCTTAATACCAACATTACAAATTTACATAGTCCAGAACCAGAGTCATCATCGTTACTTGAGAAGCAAAATGGCTTCTAATTTATTGATAAATCCTCCAAGTGGGAAATAACGGCTAGTTGGCTTGATCCCCGTCAAAATAATCTTGACCGTTGATGAATATTTGATCATCTTTTAATCTCTATCGTCGAAAATATTTATTTTGAAGAAAATTTCGAATTTCTTATAAAACCCATTTTTTATTAATCCAAAAATTATATTTTTTTGATTAATTTCCTCAAAATTTTGACTTTAACTTAACCACCAAAGTCCAAGGGCTTAATTTTTCTTAAAAAATCCATTTTTGCCTTGGTGGGAGAACTCCAAAAATTAACTTCTTTTTGACCCACGAATTTTTTGGTCATTTTCCACTTGGAAAAATTAATTTCTCTAGACTTATTTTTGACTCTAGATTAATTAATTTCTTTGGCTTAGGATTTAATTTTATTTTTGCCAGAAAATTAATTAATTGACACAAGAGGAGATTAATTATTTTTTCCACCCTCAAATATTTTAGCCATGGTGTCTAAGTATGAGGGACCATGCACTAAAATATTTTTTACATCGAATATTACAAATTCAACCTCAAAGGGGAAATTCCCTTTTACATATAGACCATCAAAATAATTACCCATTTCTGCAACACAATATGATCTAGTAGACCAACTGATCTGTAATAAAATAATTTAGCCAAATAGCTTAAATTATTCTCAAACCACTTTTGCAAAGACTCGATATAACAATAGGACTCACCTAAGACTTTGTCAATAAATTCCACCCTAGCTTTGGGGTTTAAGCTAGAGAAAAAACTTTGTTGATTACCCATGTTTAGAAACACACATAATGCGGTGAGGTTAAAGAGCCTCCTAGTATGAAATTCGTCGCCAAAATCAAAGGCTTACCTAGGTGTTGTTACATAATTAAATGGTCATACTAATATCATTTACATTACAATTTGCAAAAATTGGGTTTACAATGATATATCAATTCGACGGCTGATGATTTTGATTGTTGAAACATTTTGCACACTGCTTCCTTGGACTTGTGAGAAAACGGGTGCAATAGGTCCTCTTCGACCACTCTTATCTTGGACACCTGTCCTATCCTCAAAGAGTGTTGGTCTCTTTCATTTCTTGGATGCTCTATCCTCAAGGAAACCAAAGATGCTTATCCAATCCTCCACCATTCTCTCTTGAAGGTCTTCACTTAGACTTACAACTGTTAGTCCTAACCAAGTGTATGACACATGAAGAAGAGATTATGCATGTGATGTCCAACATCACTCCCTCTCAACCAGAGAGGATATCCCTATTCCCTTTCAATTGGGGAATAGATCCTTGCTCCTATTCAAGGAGACTCTTTTACACCCTCTCGAATCCAGAGGAGATTCTAGACTTCCTTTTAATTTTGGGAAGTCAATCACTACAAGCCTTCTAGCTTGCCTCCATAAGAGTATCAGTTACCTGTTTTTCATAGTTGCATGGCTCCCTCTTTCCTTCGCATCTCATTGTATCGAGCCTGCTTCCTTTTTGGGTATCATGGAGCCATCTTCTTCCTTTAATATTGTCATAGGGTTCAGGTCATCAATACATCACTTTCATCTTGTCATCATCAATGAAGGCATTATATGGAGCCTTGCCATAGATTCCTCATGAAAGTTATCTTCTTTGTTGTTGTACGAACTCGACCTTCAGGTTATTTTCTCGCACTGCTACCTTTTAATCCTAAGATGAACACACCTTGACTTTATAATTGCCAAAATCATATGTTGAGCTTGCTTCAACATTTGTCATATATTCCTGTAATATTCTTCCAGGTGGCAAAACAATATGTTAACCAGATAACCAATAACAATTGTTAATATTTAGACTTACCTCATCATGATGACCTTCTCATCAAAGCATCAACATCCTTATGATCCATCTCCACATGAATCTTCCTTTATGCATCAGAGTGCCCAAGGATCGAGCTTGATTACCAAGCTGTAGTATCTTGCTAGGAGTTGTCATTGTTAACTCCCTTCTTTTCTTCTAGAGACTATACTTGATGTTGATCAACATTGTTATATTTATGGCATGCAATCTTGTGAGAGAGTCTTGATCTTTTTATGTCACATTTCTTTTCTCGAATATCATGCATCCATATGGAAAGCTTACCGAGCACATATTATATCCAACTCTTTTACAAGATTCTTCTAGATATGAACCTTTTCCTGAAGAGTTACTTACAATATGCATACCTTTGCTTTTCATACAATCATCTAGTCATCCCCTAAATGAGCTTGCTTCTTGACCACCTACATTCCTTCATCCTTCAAGACTATTGTTTCCATACTAGATGGAATATATACCAGTCATAATGCTACTACCAAGAATCCTCCAAAGTGATTATTCTTATAGGATCTTTATGATCCCTCTTCGCAAAATGACTCCCTCTAACATGATGCTAGAAAATGCTTGGATGAAGAATATGCAATATGGTTCCATTTTTCTCATTCTCTTTAAACTAGATGATCTTTTCCAGAGCAAATTAAACAAGTAGATTCTAATCTTTCTACTATCAAGTGCTTCCATTTATGATTTCATGCTTTTTACAAAATCAAGACTCTTCTACAAAATGCAATGATGCATGCTTACTCTTTTAATCATCAATGAACTTGTCAGTTCTTTCAGGATCGTTATAGTTCCCTCCTTCCATCATGTTCATCATTGCTTGATTTGTTCTTTCATCCTTCTTACCTTGCTTCCTTTATGTACCTGTGATTTTTGCCAAACAAGTACAACCAAGCACAATATACAAATACAGGAGCATGATGTTAATTCTGTCAATCTAGGGTTTCCATGGTGTCTTAGAGGGTGAATGCTTAGGCTTCTTAAATACAAGCCCTAAACTCCATGAACTTAACCTTGGAAACATCAGCCCTAGGGTTTTGATGTCACATCCAATTCGACCCTCGCTAGGGTTTACCATATACCCTAGATTCTTCTCGCAAACCCTAGATATTAAGAGCTAGGGTTATTTCAATGTGAACAATTATATAGGGTTTCGTTTTCTAAGGTTTTCCAATCCAAGTTTCTTCTGGGTTCCAAAAACCTTTTAAAAAGAAATAAAATCCATAAACCCTATATTCTTATTATGCGACAAAACCCTATTATCTATGCAGACCCTATGTATACAACAATTATACATACCTTTGCAATATACCTTCAAAGATCTCGTCCTTCATGTGCCAATACTCTGCTTTGTGGCCTTCTTTAAGTCATAAGGCCATTCTCAAATATGGCTAACAACAGGGGGTTGGGATCCACCACCAAGAATTTGGTTGTCGGTTCCTATTCGTTCAAAAATAGATCTACAGGAACCCTAGATACACCTTGCATGCAAACAATACCTATTCTGACCATAAGTGTCGAAAAGAACGACGACCCAATCATTTGTCAGAGATATGACAATAAAGGAGGGTATTGTCATGATCCCGAGAACCTTCCTTTCATTGTAGTTATGAGAATACTTTGTTATATTCTTGTGAACAACTTATTATATTCATTCCCTACTCAAGCCTTCAAGCTACAGGCAGGTCGGTTATATATATGACCATTATATGTATATTGAAGTCTTACAATGAACCACAGTCCTAGAGTTACAGTGGAGTTAATGATATCGGATCCCAGAAAATGAAGTGTAGTAATGATATGAAAAAAGAATGTGAACCTCTAGGCTAAGCGAATTAAATGCATGTAAATGTTAAGGCATGCGAAATAAGAGCCATCAAAATCTTGATCCATAACGATCTTCAATAGATGCGAATCAAAAAAATTCAAGTTACAGTAAATGAAGCCACCGAGCCATTGCGTACACAAATTGAATCTTATTCACACAGAATTGTGAATGTCATGTCAATTCTTAAGAATGAATCATCGAAATATATAAGATACGAGCCACCAACGAGTTATGGATCTAAGTTGGTGCGGGCCACCGATCACGATTATAACCTTGATGCGAGCAATCGAACCACAGACGCAGCCATGCCATCTGATCTCACCATTACAACTGAGTTACTGAACAAGTTGATGCCAATTTTTAGAACATTTAATGCCATCATTCGATAAAATATAAAATATATGCGAGATTAGCAAGGTGATGCATCATGTCAAAGTGTGGTCATATTTAAAGCAATGCACGTCATACAGAGTGCGATCATAATATATTTGAGCCATTAAACTGTGAGTGAGAGCCTTAGATGTCAAATTTGAGCCTTGAAACTGTGAAAAATCGGCAAACCCTGAATCCTACTGTAGCAACTGATAATGTTTCTTCTATTTGTTAAATTAATCAAACAAATAATTTGCAGTTTCCTACGGCAAATATCGAAACATATACACTGCAGCGTTCACAAAATAAATATTGTGGAGGAAATAAAAACACTGGAAGAATAGATGCACACACACAATAAACACTATTATTTTTGGACCAATGTCCCTGAAAAACCCAACTTGGGAAAACCGGTGCAACAGCTAAGGGTTTTATTATTATGCAGTAGTAATCTGAGTACAAATCATTAGATGCCCAAACTGGCAATCAGATATAGAGAATAAACTGGCAAAGAGATAGTGAGAAATATTCTCACATTGTCACTAGCAATCCGAATCTGATCAGGCTCTGAATGGCTAGCCCCACACTACCTCTGCACAGTCTCTGCATCAACCTACGCAAATTTGCATCACAGCTTCTAGGAACTACGTCACCCTTCTAGCTGATCTTCTGTTAACTGGAACTTCGACCCTCTTGCCCTCCGGTCTCACACCCCGGCTTTCGGCTCTAGATCTCGACTACTCCTAGCAAAAATACGAACTCCCTCTGAATCTTTGCGCTACCTCTCTGAACCTCTCGTTGCCTTCACTGCCTTGCACTCTCTGGAACTGGAAAATGTTCCTCCAGTCTATTATCCCTGCCCCTCACTGCAAGAGGATCACTCAATCTCTCTCTGGCAACTCAGTGCTGCTACTCTTGAGAAATTCGATCTCTAGATCTCACTATTCGATATGTTCTCCACGTGCCCATCAAGCTCCTTCTTATAATCTCTCGTTGGAGCACCAACGGCCAAGATTAAAACATAATCAAAGGCTAAGATTAACTGGGAGTTGATCCTCGTCTTCTTCTAGAAGATTCACACCAAATATAATTAATACCTTTTAATTAATCACATTTCCTAAGTTTAAACTTAGGAATACATTAAAAATGATTAATTATTTTAATTAAACCATCTCTAGGTGGAATTTTCCCAAATGATTTATGGGTCTTGGAGAATGCATGTGTCTTAGCCTCTCTGCAAAATCTCAAGGCTAGAGCACATCCTATGCTACAGAAATCAACACTCCCTCTTAGCGAGGAATGTGCTCTAGTGTTACAACCCACTGAAGCATCACTCTATCTCTGCACCATCTCTTGTTGCGCTACTGATGTCTGGCTGTTGCTTCCCACCAGCTACTACGCAACTCTGATTGTTGCATATGTGTTGTTGCTCGCCCTGTTGAACTGCTGCCAACACTGCATCGACACTGCAACCTTCTCCAACTATTGTTGCTGCAACTGCAACAATTGCAACGGAAAAGCATCCAAAATACTGAACCAGTTGTGGTCAATATGATGCATCCGTCATCCGAGTTATAACTGTTGCTAGCCTTTGCACTGTCACTGAAGCCACTGCATTGCTACTGACTCTGCACTGCTGCCAACTCTACTGTACGCTGCTCAGTCTCAGACCGCTACTAGCTACTGCATTTATCACTCTGGCACCTGACTACACCAACTGCAACTGGTCCATCCTGCTACTGTTGACTATGGGCTCCGTAGCAAGGTACTGATCAAGAGGTGGACCTCCTCAAGAATCCTACCCATCCTGTAGCTCTCTGGGACTATAGTTCCAGATCACCCCACCTTACCCCTGGAGGCATCTCAACGATCATGGCAAACTCTTCCTCCAATCCGGAGGACAGCCTGTCGATCTCAGTGGAAGAAACCTACTGATCCTTCTTCTCCTCCTTGTCCTTCGTTCCGAGAGGACATTGAGTGCTATAGTGGACAAGCTTACCACACCTGAAGCACTTGATCTTTGAAATGTCCTTCTTTCTTCTGCACTGCTCCTACTGCCCTTTAGATGCGAGGGCCACGTATTCCTCCTCCTTTACTTGCTTCGTCCCACTGTTGCTACTAGCACCACTGATGGTGCTCTTCACCATATGTCGCCTCATCTCCTCCTGCTACAAATCAGCCCACACACATTCCCAATCTAGCGGTTTTTCTCTACCCAAAATACTCTGGACGAAAACTTGCCATTCTTCGGAAACGTTGTTCAGAGCTAATCGAACAAACTTTGTACGCTAGGGCGTTGTCCCTACTGAAGCCAGCTGATCCCGAAAATCCTGAAGCCTTGTAAGGAAGGGGTCTATACGCTCCCCTTTCTACATCCTCGTGCATCTCAGCTTCTCCTCAAGATACATCTTTCCCTGCTCGGAAGATCCTTCGTACAGCGTAGCTAGTGCCTCCCACATATTTCGAGCAGTATCTTTGCCAGCTATATGAGATACCACGTGATCTCGAACCCCATCGAAAATCAACCTCTTAGCTCTCAATCTCCTTCTTGTACTTCTTAAGAGGATCTGCATCTGCAGATACAACTACCACACTATCGATATAAGTTTTGAGATCATGCTCATCTAGACGGCAGGAAATTCTAGCCTTCCAGATCACATAGCTGGAGGCTCTGTCCAACCGATCTTGATCTCTCAACCCAACTGATGCCATCTCTCTGAAAAAGTCGAATTCCTCCTCTTCTCCTCTGCGAGGTTGCTGCCCAGGTATTTGCACTCCCTTCTGGAGTGAGAAATCCCGCACACAGCTACTGCTGCTCTGCTAGGAAAATTCGAACTTCTTGACTAGAAGTCCCCTGAGGAAATAATTCCCGCAGTGTGTGCTCTTCCTTCCTCCTGACGCTATTTGCACTAGCAAACTGCTGCAAAATCTACGTCCCAACTGAAGATCTGCTCTGCAAGGAAACTGTTGCTACTCCTTCTGCCTCTGGTACTCTTCAATTTGGAAAATTTTATTCTCTGGCGACTCACTCAGAGAAGTAAAATTCCCACGAAAACTAGCCTTCTAGCCAAGGAAATATGCTGCCCCTGAGGGTTTCAATTTGCTGCCAACACAGAAATTTGAACTGCCTCCTTCCTTTTGCGTTGAGCTCTCCGGCTTACGATCTATGCTCTAATACCATGTGAAAATTCGACAAACCACGAACCCTACTATGGCAACTAATAATGTTTCTTCTATTTGTTAAATTAATCGAACAAATTATTTGCAGTTTCCTACGGCAAATATCGAAACATATACACTGCAGTCTTCACAAAATAAATATTGTGGAGGAAATAAAAACACTGGAAGAATAGATGCACACACACAATAAACACCGTTATTTTTTGACCAATGTCCCCGAAAAAACCCAACTTGGGAAAATCGATGCAGCAGCTAAGGGTTTTATTATTATGCAGTAGTAATCTAAGTACAAATCATTAGATGCCCAAACTGACAATCTGCTACAAAGAATAAACTGGCAAAGAGGTAGTGAAAAATATTCTCACACTGTCACTAGCGATCCGAATCTGATCAAGCTCTAAATAGCTAGCCCCACACTGCCTCTACGTAGTCTCTGCGTCAACCTACGCAGATCTGCGTCACAGTCTCTAGGACTATGTCACCCTTCCAGCTAATCTTCTGTTGACTGGAACTTCGACCATCTGGCCCTCCAGTCCCACACCCTAGCTTCCGGCTCTAGATCTCAACTACTCCCAGCAAAAATACAAACTCCCTCTGAAACTCTATGTTGCCTCTGCGTGGCATTGTGCTACCTCTCTAAACCTCTCGTTGCCTTCTCTACCTTGCACTCTCCAGAACTGGAAAATGCTCCTCTAGTCTATTATCCCTGCCCCTCACTGCAAGGAGATCACTTGATCTCTCTCTGGCAACTCAGCATTGCTACTCTTGATAAATTCGATCTCTAGATCTCACTATCTCGATATGTTCTCCAAATGCCCATCAAGCTCCTCATAATCTCTCGTTGGAGCACCAACGACCAAGATTAAAACATAATAAAAGGCTGAGATTAACTGGGAGTTGATCCTCGTCTTCTTCTAGAAGATTCGCACCAGATTTAATTAATACCCTTTAATTAATCACATTTCCTAAGTCTGCTCCAACGACCAAGATTAAAACATAATCAAAGGCTAAGATTAACTGGGAGTTGATCCTCGTCTTCTTCTAGAAGATTCGCACCAGATTTAATTAATACCCTTTAATTAATCACATTTCCTAAGTTTAGACTTAGGAACACATTAAAAACGATTAATTATTTTAACTAAACCATCTCTAGGTGGAATTTTCCCAAATGATTTTGGGTCTTGGAGAATGCATGTTTCTTAGCCTCTGCAAAATTTTGAGGCTAGAGCACATCCGATGCTACAGAAATCAACAAAAACTATGTAGAGTATTATTGTAAAATGTGACTATAGGGATAGATATCGATTCAGCAATGCAAGCAAGCTACATTTATGCGAACCCTTTATAGAGAGAAACCACAGATATGTTAAGCCCAGAATTTTATTAAACCTTCAGGAGTTCCATCAGTAGAGTGATCTTCAAAGCCTCTTCTTTCAGCCATAGCTCTAATACCATGTTGGAGAATTGATTAGAGCAACATAAGGGCATCTTTTATTTTTACTTCTCCTTACTTGACAATTATTTGTGATATTATATTCTTCTTCTTGATTATACTTATATTCTTATCATCAAATAAGTGCCAAAACAATGAAGATCACAACCATACAAAGATGAACACAAGATATAGGCTCCAAGCCAGGGCAAAACTGTTAGTTTTTGTAGCATCAGACAGGTGTTCTAGCCTCTACTTTGGTCGAAGAGGTTAAGAAACACAAGATCTCCAAAACCCAGAAAAGGTTTCAGAAAAAAACACCCAGAGATAGCTCAATCAAATTAATTGATCGATAATTAAAAAATGACAAGTCTAACTTAGGGAAATCGATTAATTAAAGGGAATTAATTGAGAAAAGTGAGTTTGCTCTAGAAACTCATACGGATTGAGTTTGAGATGATCTTAACTGTTGATGGAGATCTAATCATGTTATTTGGTTCGTCAATGAGAGATTATAAGAGCAGGACTTCAGGATGGATATAGACCAATCAAGTGAGTGGGTGATCTAGGCAGATCAAATTTCGCGGAGAGCAGAGATTAGGTCGGGAAAAGAATTCAAGTTAGAGATCAGTAGCAGAGGAAGAGGAGCAGCAGTAGAGATTCCGGTGGAGGTTTCCAGTGTTGGAAGAGTCAGGTAAGAGAGGTCAAGTTATTTCACAGTAGGTTGCACAAGCGCTAACGCAGAGCCTCATTGAGGCAGTTCAATTTTGCTGGAGAGGAGGTTAATTCAAGTGTCTAAGGTCAAGATAATTTTCCAAAGGGGCAGAGAATCACTTCCAAAGGCAGCAACAAGCCAGAAGTCTTGATCAGAAGCAATTCCAAGCAGTGCGAGTTACAGGATACACAGAGTCAGCGCAGAAGCCTGCGCAAGGATGTTCATGGTGCTAGTTTGAGTGGCCACATTGTTGCCAGATTGCTTGTGGAGAAGGGGAAAATTCCCTTAATAATTTTGCCAGTATTTTCTCAAGAGAGGACTGCCAGTGGGGCATCCAGATTGTACTTGGAATTCTCACTACTAGATAATAATAATAAAACCCTCATCTATTGCACTAGTTTTCCCATATCGGGTCTTTTTGGGAACATTTGTCCAAAATAACAGTGTCAATTTTATTGTGTATGCATCTATTTTCTCAATTTCCTGTTTATTTTCCACAGCGTTTTTATTGTGAAGAAATTGTAGTGTGATTTATTCGTTATTTTGTTGTAACAAAATAAACTGCATAATTTAATCAATTAGAAGAATAAATTCCATTTGTTGCATTTCAAGGATTTTTTCATGTGGTATTAGAGCAATGTTGAAGACAAATCAGGAGCTTAGTGACGAGGGAAAAATTTTGTAGCTTCAGAGGGAGTATCTGGGCAAAAATTTTGGGTCTGCGCAGAGGTTCAACCAAGTAGTTCAAATTGTTGGGCAGGAAATTCGATTTCCAGACCCAAAGAGTTGGAAAAGTTTGATTTGCCCAGAAGTAGTTCCAACAAGCAATGGTTTTGCCGGATAGAGGATTCTAGTGAGCAGATCAGACAGTTCATTGAGCAAATCTGGGTGCAGTTGGTTTGCAGCTAGTCTGGCAGTAGCAGATCAGCGTTGAGTGGAAGAGAAAAGCATGCGCATAGAGCAAATTCTCAGAGGGTTTCCAGATCCATTTGGTAGGAAGAAATCCATGATTTTTAGTTGCAATAAGTCGTAGCATTTTTTCCAGTCAGTCAATGCTAGCTTCCGGAGTAGCAGATTGTGTGTCAGATTCTAGAGAAGGACTTCCCGAAGGCTGAGCGAGTTGCCCAATTGAGGTAGCTGTTAATTTTTTTTTTTAGCATCGAATGTGTTCTAGCCTTGAAATTTTGTAGAGAGGCTAGAATACATGAGATCTCCAAAACCCATAAATCGATTTTGGAAATTCCGCCTAGAAATGACTTAATTAGATTATTGACCAATTTTAAATATTTCCTAAGTCTAAACTTAGGAAATATGGTTAATTAATCAATATTAATGAAATCAAGGAGAGAATCATCTAGAAACTCACGTGGATCAATCCAGAGATGATCCTAGCCATTGATTTTCTTTTAATCTTGGTCGTTGGTGCTCCAACAGAGAATTATAAGAGGAGGTCGATCTGGTGATGGAGAAGACACTTGTGAGGTTGGATTTCTAAGCAGATCGATTTCCAGAGTAGCAGCAATCAGTTGTCAGAAAGAGAGTTAGAGGTGGAAGCAATGTGAGAGAGGCAGGGACAGTGAGTCCGGAGGAAAGATTTCCAGATCCGGAGAGGCAACAGCAAGAGGGTCGAGTTATCCCAGAGAGGCAGCATAGAGGCTCTACGCAGTAGCTTCAGCAAAGCAAGATCAATTTGCTAGTGAGAAAAATTGTTCTCAGTTCCAGAGGTCGGGCATCAATCATCTAAATCGTCTATCTCTTGAGCACGTGTCGTTGACATCCCTTTCATTCTTGTATTGCCTCATATAAGTGTTAACAAGAACCTTGGCTAATTGTTCTAAGTGATATCATGGATAAGTGCTCTAATCTTTTATTATTGTCATTGGATTTATTGTTCATAGTCATATTGAATATTTATTTTTGATATATTGGTTAATTTGGCATAGAGAGTATTAATCTTGTTTCTTGGGCAATTATCCCTTGGTCTCATTGGATACATCTTTTTGGGCACTTACTGAAATTGAGCACTTTACCTTGTGGTTAAGATTGTCGTTTATTCATTGTCAAGTACTCTTTGTCATAAGATCAATTTTAACTAAGTACTTAAGACCACAACCAATCTTAACTCGAACACTCAAATCAAATTTGCATTCGCATTCTAGGACTAGTCTTGCATTAATTAATTAACCTCCAAGCATAAGCTTGCTTAATAGAAAGATAGGAACACCCTTCATCTTGTAGCTTGCAAAGGATAGACCCTCTCTAGTGGTTAACACAATGACCTTGCAGTCGTTAGAGCCACAGTCTCTACAGCATTGGAAGCACCGGGTGGTTAGATTTCAAGGGGGGTATCGTTAACCAAGCCTTTGCTTGCTTCGCCTTGACTTCTCTCTACAAACTACTTTAGAGACTAGCCTCAAAATAGTTAGGGACTAAGGGATTCACCTAGTTAGACATTTAACTAAAATAAACCATGATTTTTGCATTTCACCTAAATTATAGGACTTGCACTCCATATAGGATAGTTAAGCATCTCTTGAGCAGTGATTGTTCATCCGATCATTTGGTATTTAATCGATATAAAGCAAGTAGTTGACTCCATAAGGCATTGGTCGCACATAATAATCTAATCTCATCTCTTAACTTGCTAAATCAACCAAGTGGCTAGGCCATTCAATCGTGTCTATCGAACTTGTTTTTTGCCAACAAGTTTTGTATTCTCATCTTCCCTAGAGACTACCCCCCATAGCCTATTCTTGGGAGACAGCTAGAACGGAGTGGGCAGGGATCAGAGTGACAACCCCCACCCTGATTCGTTGTTGCACCATGTCTGTACAATCTGAGCGACAATAGGCCCCTTGATTTCCAAGCAAAAACATTTGTGGTGCTCCCAAGTGGCTATGGGTTACAATGACTGGTCTCATGGGTCTCCAACTAGGTCAAACATGTCGATGCTCCATCAATAAGGGCTATAATGATGATACGAGCCCTCCCTGTCTCCCCAAGTGAGACAAAACCGCTTCTAGACCCTGGATCAACTGCTAAGTGTCTAGTTCAAGAATTGGCTGACTGGGCAATGTGGTCAAGGTGCATCATCATCTTTGTATGATTAGGGCACGAACAAGTAATAAGTGGTGTTGAAGAAGCCCATGTCGTGGCAATCAATGCTTTGTTGTGGTGGAGGCCCATGCCGTGGCAATCAATGCTCTGTTGTGGTAGAGGCCCATGGCTCTCAATGCTCACCCTACAAGGGCCATCATAACGCTCTGAAGGGCTTGGATCCCGTATAGGGAGGCCAAGCCCAAGATGAAGACCCACCTACAATCCTGTATAAGTTCCAATGTGTCTCCTCACCTTCCAGTACAACAATTAATTAGAGCAATTGAGTAAATAAGGTTACAAATCAAGGGGCAAAGTGGACACTTCATAGTGCATGCCCTTCCAAATAGGTTTTAGAATGTACAGGTGTCCCCAAGCTCAAGAGAAAGGTTAATAAAGGACCCTATTATGTGGTTTCAACCTCTAAGGGAGTGACAGGTCCATGGTACATCCGTCAAATGGAAGGTGTCACATGAAATAATGGTGGAACAGAGTGGGGCAATAGAGAAGGCTCCAAGTCCCATGCCATGGTACAAAGGTGGCTATAGTGAGGGAAGCCCACACATTTGGGTGTATAGATGTAGGAGGAAGCAATCGTGGTACATGAGTTACCTGGCCTTTGTTTTTCCACCCTTCTTCATATGCCCTTTTATCAATTTGTCTTTCTTTTAACTACTCAGGGCTCCAAGGGATGAGAGCATGATGTGTATGATAAAGTAGTGATTACCCCCTTAAGGTTGGGCAGTTCATCGCCCACCAGGGGTTGGGACAATCATGGGTTCCTCAATGATGTACGAGGCACTCATAGGTGCCCTAGGAACCAGGGTGATGGCCATAATGATAAGGGGTAGAGCTCATGTTTGGCTTTTGCCCACATGCTCAATTTTTATGTCCCAACCATCTTTTTGCATTGTATGGTACATTTCTTGCTGTAAGTGGCCAAATTATGCTTTTAACTCTCTTTTTAGCTACATCAACCTCTAGGGCATCGTTCTAGGCCCAACCCAAAATATGGACAAGGGGAGAGGGAGGCTAACTCCTTGTGGACCCAAATGAAAAAAGAGTGAAAAGCGGTTATAATGAGCGAGGGGAGTTTCCCATGTAGTGCTACTCCTAAAGCTAGTAGCCAATAAAGGAGGTCCCACGGGGCTAGGATACAAGTTCAACCACCAAGTTGGGACAAGCGAACAAGAGTACAAACCAAGCCTATACTTCCTGCCAAATCCCCCGACTAATCCATGTCCAAAAATGTCCAAGGAAAGCAAGCAAATATACCCAATTACATAATGAAAATCCATACCTTTGGGGTTGGAAGGCCCATCTTCAAACATACAATCATAATCGATGGGCAAGGACACATAATGGCTAGCTCAGGTGGCAAAGAAAGGCGGCACATTGAGCTATCTGGTGGTTGCAAGAGGTTGTTGGCTCCCAGTGAAAGTCAAATCTAGGAGAAAAATTCTCCTAAGGGTGTCACCCACTGGTGGTGGGTAACAGTGCCCCAGCAAGACCTTGGGACCCCACAAGAAGACATGAGGTGAATTTGAGGGCCAACACTCAAATATGGACTTGACATGATTCTACACCCCCTTAGACACCTCATCACCCTTAGACATGCTACTTGGAGCACTTTCATAAGATGACATCATCCCTTCCGAGCTTGTAGCTCACACATGTGGGTTAATTAGGGATGTTTTCAAAAAGTTAATGGGTTGGCTTGTAACCCAAGTCCATTTTGTCATCAGATTTTGTTTTTAGGGGCTTTATAGGCTAATTAGCATTCCTAATCCTCATATAAATAGAGGATAGGTTCATTTGTATTAGATCATCATCACTTGTGACATTTTCGGCCCTCTTAGAAAACCTCGGCCTTCTTGGATTCTTGTGGAGATGTGACTTTACAATGTATTTTGCCATTTTGGAGTTATTTCTTGATCTTGGAGATGTTACTTTGGATCAATAAAGGATTGTACAAGCATTTAATCTTGTAAGTAAGCCTTGGACTTGATTAAAAAAAAATCTTGTGTCTAATGTATGGAATGATTTGTTATCTAGGGTTTCTATTGTGCTAGTTATTGTTGAAGATCAATGTATGGAATCTAGATAATGGCATTGTATGAATTACTCATATATAGAATGTGAATAACAATCTCCTTGGTGTATCTATAAACTAGCTCTCCCATGTGACTTTGATCACTCACAAAAGTAATAGTTAGGCTTTTGAGCTAGGGCTTCAAAATTCCCTTACTCCTCACCAAGAAGTAGCAAATTTTTCACTCCCATGGGCTCCATCATGCCAAGGATTAGGCACTAGCCTTGTCACTTGGTTGATCACACACAAATTTTACTATAAAACTTACTTTCTCTCTCTTATTATGATTTTCAGCCCTCTTAAGATCAAGCCGCTAGCTAGGGCCAAGGCACAAGTTGACCCGCAGTGGGAATTAAGCCTTGTGGAAGGATTCAACATTTGAAGGAGTGCTAGTTGCCTCAAAATCAACCCCCTTTAGTGGCTAATCTGTAACTTTCTAAGGCTGAATTCTCTTGCCCTAGGTAGATTTTACCCTACTTTGCCCTAGGCTTCAACTTAGTGACTTGTAGAAGGTTTCTTGTTCCATTTTCTTTCTAATATTCATTGTTTGGAAACATTTTCTTGGCCCTTTGATTCTAGGTAGATCCATTTGGCTTGTTATCTCTCAAACCCTAGATCATGTTTTCCCTAAATACGCTTTGTTAGAGGATGTGAATTGCCCTTTCTAACTTATTGAGCACTATCCTTACGAAGGGTTGTCCTCTATAAGCTTTCTCGTCACCTTGACCCTGGAATTTGATATATCCTTCGGTGACCTATTTAAAGGGAAGCCTCCCAGTGGTGAAAGTCCACAAAGAGCATGAGGTAGTGGCAGCGGTGACAGTGGGCCACACCTCATTGTTGTCCCTTAATCTAGTTTTGCCTTGTAGGTCACCCCTTACAAGACCTGCTATAATTTGAGGCAATAGAGTGCATAGCTCAAGGGTCAGAGCTATTCAATTTTACCCCTTAAGATGAGACAGTTTATCGCTCATCAGGGTTGGGACATGCAAGGGTTCCTTTAGATGAAAGGGAACATTAATTGCTCAAGAACGGGTAATGGCTAATAAGGATAGTAGAGCTCATGCTAGGCTTTTTCCCATGTGCTAATTTATGTCCCAGCTATATTTTGCATTTTGACTTTCTTTTTCTTTCACTGTGGCCATATTATGTTTTTCCATTCTTTTAGCTACATCAACCTCCAGGGCAATGTTTCTTGGCCCTACACAAGGATGTGGATAAGAGGGTGTTGAATCCTAATGAACCATGACAAGTTAGACTCAAAGAATGGAGATGGTATATAAGGGTTTTGTAATATGACATGGAAAGTGTCAAGCATGGTGTAAGGGAA
Organism: Pinus taeda; assembly: GCA_000404065.3. Classification (NCBI taxonomy): domain Eukaryota; kingdom Viridiplantae; phylum Streptophyta; class Pinopsida; order Pinales; family Pinaceae; genus Pinus; species Pinus taeda. The sequence continues at coordinate 111,110 of APFE031032136.1, read as the reverse complement.
AGTGAACGTGCTATATCAATCCAGGTTTTCCAAGTAGTGCGCCACCTATAACCCTAAGGCCTCAAGGGAGGTCCCACTAGACTAGGGCTAAAGATCAACCCCCTGCTAAGGTGAGAAAACAGATTTATAGTCAAGATTGGTCAATCTTTCAAATCACCCTTTTATCCATACTAAATGCCCAAAACAAACAAGTATAAGCACCCGATTGCATAATAATCAAAGTACCTTTTGAATAGCAACCCACCTTCATCCAAGATGAAATGTTGAATGGTGAGAGGTATGTGGTTGATGCAGATGGCAGAGGCACATGGCATATCATGATCAAGAAGTGAATATCAGGGGCCGCTAGTTGGTTGGCCATCAAATGTAGGAAAAAAAATTCTCCTATGGGGTTACCCATTTTGGTGGGTAATAGGCCATTTTCCTACTAAGGCAACCTAAAGGTTTTGAGTTATTAATGAAGAATTATTTGGTTAGTCAAAATATTTGTGTGTGTTTATGTGTGAGTGAAATTGATTGATTAATTTTCTTCCGTTGAATGTTTAAGTTTTCTTAAGATCCAAGTTGTAATGTTATTTAGTAGATTTGTAATCTGCTAGGTAGTAAATAGCTGAGTTGTTGGCTTCAAGGAGAATTTGACACTAGATACCCTCATTAAAACAAGGAAGAAGATTTGTTACGCAAGTTGCAGACTAACATCGAAGTACTGAATTCACCTAGCCAATTCACACAAATAATGAAAAAAAGTATGTATAGTATATTTGGATTGTTTAAGGTCAAGCCAACCTATAAAATACATCATTATTATAGGGCCTATTACCCACCACCCGTAGGTAGTATCCATAAAAGAAAGTTTTTCTCCTAGATGGTCCTCAGCCAGCAGCCCCTTGCAGCCACCAAATAGCTCGTTATGCCACTATCTCCGCCACTTGAGCCAACGATATATGCTCCCTCGCCCATTTGTTATGATTGTATGTTTGAAGGTGGGTCTTCCAACCCTGAAGGTATGGCTTTTCATTATGTAGTTGGGTATTTTTGTTTACTTATCATGGACACTTTTGGACATAGATTAGTGGGGGGATCCGGCAGAAAGAGTGGGCTTGGTTTGTACTTTTGTCTCCTCTGTCCAATTTGATGGTTAACCTTGTATCCTAGTCCTATGGGATCTCCTTTATTGGCTACTAGCTTTAAGGGTGGCACTACATGGGAAACCACGATTTTGGTTGCGTGGTCCCACTTCCCAACACCATCTACATCACTCCCCTCTGTTCATTATAACCCCATTCACCATATTTCCCATCCGGGTCCACATTTGTCCATTGGTCCCTATTGACCATTGGAGTGGCACCTGGAGATTTTTTTAAGACTCCATGCCCAAGGGTATATTAGAGACTTCAATGTACCATCAAAGTTCATTATGTCATCAAAGTTTTTCAACTCTACTTCTTCTTCTCATTTTTTTCTGTTGTACTCAAATTCCACAAGCCCTGCGGGGACGATGTAAAAGTGATACTAGTATGATGAGTCGAGTCATGTAACAGACCTGGGTGACCTAGGAACTTGTCGTCAAGTGAGTTTACTCTGGGAGATTTTTTTCAGTTGGTTAATTATCATATCCTTACGGGAACTTAATAATTAATTGAATTTTTTCTCTAAGCATAACCTCAAAGCTAGAGTACAGCTTGATGGTGAAGCCTTGGGTGAGTCCTAGTGTCTAGGGTCATTTTGTATATGAAATGTAATAAGTGATGTCTAGAGAAGTTGTAAGGGGTATGTGTGATCAAAATTACACCTCTCACGCTCACCTTTCTACTGTGATACACTTTGGGGAGTAAAAAATTAGTTCTAGACCCTCAAACCCCACTTTTCCTAAATTTTGTGGAAAATGTGGCAATAAATTAGCCCAGCAATTAAATAAATGGAGAAAAATAAATATTCATACATGCTAAAATGATACGGAAATGAGGTGGAAAATTCATCTAAAGGTCAAAGTTGAGTTACCAAGTGATGTGGACTCCACATAAGCCACAAATCAAGCAAATTGAATTTTTTGTGGAGAAGAAAACGAGTTCCAATGACAAGATCCACGATTTGAGAAATTTCACTCGAGCTTCAAGGAGATATCGTGAGTTGACTTGAAATTGGATTAGAATTTACTTGAGTGAGGTGGAGAGTGGTCTCCTACCACTCCACTTCACTCTCCCACATGTCCTCTCCTTTAATTCGATCTCCCTCATCAAGGATCTTGTGGGCCTCTAAGGAAGAAATCAAGTTGCCACTTGGGAAATTCGAATTTGCATGAAGGAGCATTGGGATTGTCACCCATTTTTCTTGGGATTGTCACCCATTTGTCTTGGGATTGTCACCATTTGCCTCGAGATTGGCTCCCAAACTTCTATATAATAGAGCCATGGGATCTCACTATGTATCCATTGTTACAAGCTATTGTGCTTAGCAAAGCTCTGCTTATATGTACACTTGTTCTCAATTGCAATACAAGACTTTGGTGTTCATTCATGAGATGTTGTTCCATTGGAGTATGATGATTGGCTCATTATTGGTATAATTTTCTTTGCTCAAGCTTTGATCTATTTTATTTCCATATGCTCTTGTAGATTTGTTAATGTAAAGCTATCTTGCATTGGCAATTGATTTAGAAATATGCCCTAGGTGTAGAAAACATCTAGTTATTTTCCAATAAATTTCTAAAGTTTTCTTATCATTGCTTATTTGCTAAATCTATATGGAACTAATGTTTGATTGAAGTTTTGTAGAGGAAAATCTTGTAGAATCAAATATCAAGTGTGAGTGAGAGTCTTTGGAAAGACCAACCCACTCTTGGTACATTCTCCAAGGAGCTCTCATTGGTTCTTTGAATTCCATAGTTTATCTTACGAAGTGATTTTCTTGCAGAAATTTATTGGACATAGCTTGTATACAAGCAAATACATCAAAATTTAAATATCTTTAAAAAATTGTGCTTCCATTGATGTATTTAGCTATTCAAGAGCATTTCCCAAACTAGGCAAGTGTTGGGGTTCACTCTCATCACTTGATTTGGTTTTGTATATTATTTTGTATCATACTTACATGCTCTATTGCACTAATTTTGTCTTAGTTTTGCAACCCATAGTTGGAGTTTTGACACAAATGCCTTGAGGAAAGTCTATTGAACTCTAACTAGTTTTCTTGTAGGACCTCTCAAGCATCCAAGATTTATTTCAAAGAGACCATGGACACTAGAAAGAGTTGCAAATAAAGATAGGTCGTGGGCCTTTGTGAAGATTGTAATTTTCAGATTTTAGCAAGTGTTCATTGGCCCTTGCAGTTGCTATTGTTGGAGGGATATTCTAGCTATTTCTAGCTCCAAATCTTGTACTATTCCCTTTCATCTTTGGGCAGTCCTCTAAGAGGCTTTAACTCCATTGTAATATCATAACAAAAGATCTATTTTTCTTGTAGGAGCTTGGGTTTTACCCAAGGCATCCTTTATCCTCTTTTAAAAGGAGGATTTTTTGTGGGTGGATTAAATTTGCATCTTTTCTAACTTCTTTTTTAGCTCATTGCCTATGCTTTAAAATTAAGACAACCTCACCATCACATTTCAATTTCTAAGTTAAATTTTGTTACAAGTTTCATTTGATGCTTTGCATTTCATTCTTGTTTTGAAGTACAAGTTGATATTTTCCTTTATAGCAACTCATTTCTTACATGCAAGTATTTGGAGTTATGTGGCATGTTTAATTTAGTTGTTTAACAATTTGCTTTTCTATGGGATACAATTGCCTCACTATAGGCTCATTTGTTATCTTGCTCGTTTATTTTCCAAGCATACTTTACAAGCAAGCATTCACATTTTAGCTTCATCTTATTTCCAATTGCTATAATTTTATGGTTTGTGGCATTTACTTGGAGCAATTTACAATTTCAATTGCTTATGAAGCTTATGTTTATGTGTCTTGTACAATTTTGAGAAATATTTTCAAGTTATATCAATGTGAGCATTTCCATTTACTTGAGGCAATTCCTTTCTTTTGGTAAAGCAAACTTACTTGCATCATGCTAATTCACTTGCAAGTTAATTTCTTTTTTGAAGTTACATTTGCAATTTACTTTGAGCATTATCTCATTTCCATTATTTTGAAGCATTGCAAATATCTCTTGGGAAAACTTACTTGCATTACGTTTAGGCATTCTTAGCATAGTTTGCATTTTAACTCAATTAACCTCCAAGCATAAGCTTGGTTGATAGACATCATAGGGAAAAGACTTTCTCGGGAAATTCGTCCAATTGGTACGAAGTAAAGTAAAGAGTGTGTGGCCTTGCAGTTATGGAGATGGCTTGTCCCCTTGTAGGAACGAAAGCACATGTTGGCCACATAGGGTTAGCCTCCCCCTCCGCTTGTCCACACCTTGGGCCGGACCTAGAACAATGCCCGGAGGTTGATGCAGTTAAAAATAGAAGAAAAAGCATAATTTGGCCACTTTCAAAAGGAAATGTACCACAAAATGCAAAAAATGGTCGGGAAATACAAATTTAGCACGTGGGAATAAGCCAAACATGAGCTCTACCCCTCATTCATGTCCATCAACCTAGTTCCTATGGGCCTTAGATGAGCCCCCTCCACATTAAGGAACCCATGATTGTCTCAACCCCTGGTGGGCAATGAGCTGCCCCAATTAAAGGGGGGTATCCACTGCTATATTCTACACATCATGCTCTCATCCCCTAGAGCCCCGAGCAATTATGAAGAAAAATAAATCAAAGGAAAAAGGCATATGAAAAAAGGTGGAAAAACAAAGGCTAGGGTAACTCATGTACCACGATTTGCTCCCCCCTACACCTATATACCCAAGTGCAGGCTTCCCTCATCACAGCTACCTTTGTACCATAATATGTGGCTTGGAGCATTCCCCTAATTCCCACTCCGTCTCATCACTATATCACATGCCACATACCCATTGATAGATGTACCATGGATATGTCACCCCATTTAAAGGTTGAAACCACCTAATAAGGTCCTTGGTTAACCCCCTTATTGGGCTTGGAGATACCTATACATGCCAAAGCCCACTATGGAAGGGCATGGCACTATGAATTGCCCCATTGATTCCATGATTTGTAAGCTATTTTACTTGATTTCTAATGATTTGTTGTATTGGAGGACAAGGGGACGCATTGGATCTTATGCAGGATTGCAGGTGGGTCTCTATTTGGGGTTTGGTCCCCCTATACGAGGTCCAAACCCTCCAGAGAACCACATTGAAACTTGTTGGGTGAGCGTTAAGAGCCATGGGCCTCCACCATCGCAAAGAGTACTTCATGGATCCCGAGCACCATTCAAAGATTGCTCTTGTTCCACCCTTTGGATGAGGATGATGCAGCTGGATCACCATGCCCAACCAACTCCACACACTTGGCAAATGTTCCAGGGTCCAAATGAGGATGTGTCTCACTATAACAGACAAAGGGAGGGTTTATGTCATCATCCTAGCCCTGACATACGGCTTACAGGCATTATCGATCCACTTGGAGACCCATGAGGATGTCATTGTGTCCCCACAGCCACTTGGGAGCACCACATGTGACTTGCTTGGCCCCTTGTCCACTATATTTGGAGCCATTTCACTCAACTTGGCACATTTGGACTCTATTAGGCCTCCTCAATGGCCCAACGACTCACCATATTCATTATTCTTCCCTCTTGAGAGGCTTATTTTTATGTTATTGAGCTATCTTGGTGGGCTTGTCACCAAGTCATGTCATTATTGAGCATTATTTTATTATTTGGGCTAAACAAGACAAACTACGTTATTTGAATCCCCTATTGGATTGTATAAATCGATGAGAGGGTGATCTCATCATCACTTGGATTGGATTAGTATCTCTTGAGAGATTTCCGCACTTTTTGTTGGGGTAAACTTTTTGGAGTTTTTGGATGCACTATGATGCTTGGATTTTTACTATTGTCTTTGGAGCTCCTTTCTAATGCAAAGTTGATGAATGGATATATTCTCCCTCTTGTAAGTGAACTTTTAATGCTATTCTTGTTATCTTACTTGTCAAATGCATATGTATTGTTATCATTATTCCTGTATGGGTTAATGCAATGAAAAATTCTTCTAGGACATTTGAATAAGTGATTTAATGCATATGTTGCTCTTGAGGGATTGGGCGAATGTTCCTAGAGGCACCTCTTAGGCTGAAAGACCTCAAAACGTCATCTCTTTGGCAAATTTGAAGTATAAATCTCTAATTACCTAGTTGTTGCCCTTGAGTAAGTTAGCAAAGGTTAATTAGGGCTCCTTAGCTCACGAAATTCGATCTAGGTGTGCCTTGACTCCATTAAGCCCTAAGCAAGGCATTGATCCTCGCATCCACTCGCTGGTCAAATTTATCTCTCTTTTCTTCACTCTTCCCAATTCTAGGCCTAACCCTAGAGGGTCACCTAGGGCATCAAGTAAATTCTTTTGTAGCCATCCAAACACCTTGAAAATTGGTCCACTACTGCGTTGGGGTGTTCTCAAGAGGTCCTCCAAGTTTGAAGCAAATCCGACGGTGGAATCCTGAGATATAGCAAGCCCTAGCCACAAGACCATCTCTCTCCCTAGGTTGATTTAGGTTAGTGTCCTCACTTGGGTCATTGCATTGGTATTCCAAAAGAAAATTTATCCTTTGACCCTATTCTCCTCCCAAAACAAATCAAGCCCCTCTAGTGTTGATCAACTCCACATCCTTAACCTAGCTTGGTTCCGCTTTGGCTCTCTATGGTCCCACAACTTGATAACTCAAATTCAACAAGGATTGCGTACAAACCATTTCTCCACAAGGAATCTTGGACTTAGAAAGCTTCTTGACAAGGGATATTACTCAAACCTAGGCTTAAGTATCCTTTTAGCCCTTCATAGAGAGCCCATCACCTTGCTTCTTAAGCAAGTAAGCCATATAATTGAGTCTCTCTTGTGAATAGGCCCTAGGAATCACCCTCCATCAATTCATTTGATCCATTCATCCTTGTGATTCCTTTCATACTAGGACTCCTCCCATTGGTGAAAGTCCATAAAGAGCAAGGAGCCTTAGCTGAGGTGACAGTGGGCTATCTCTCCATTGTTGCCCCTTGACCTAGTAGTTGCTCTATAAGATCCCCTCCTAGGACCCCTGCTAGTTTGAGCGGTAACAGGTCCCAACCAATTGTGGCAACTAGTTGATGTTGATGATTTACCATACATCAGAGTCGCTGACTAAGTTGTGGTAATTAGATGATGATGATGTTAATGATAATGATAATGATGTTGATGTTGATGTTGATGTTGATGATGAATTGTTATAACCCTTTCTTAGAGAAATTTGTCAATATGAGAACATCTAGATAGTCATTATGAATATCTCCCTAGCTAAGAGGGAGTGTTGAAGTTTGTAGCTATGGTTGGTCTTCATAATTGTTATTTTTAGCCCTTGATGTAATTGTAAGGCATGTTCTTCATGCTTGTGTCAAACAGAAAGATATAATGGACATGTTTCATGTCCTTGTCAAAAGAGAAAAAATATAATATCAAAATTTGATTATTTTGAGTCCAAGAAAACCAAGTCAGCCTCCACACGGTTCAAGTCGGCCTAGCATCAAATGGCACCCATTTAGCCTCATGAAACAATTTAAATAAAAGGCTCGTCCTCCTCCAAAAGGAGTTTGATCAAGCAAGTTCAGATTCATCACAGAAGGTTATATTTGCTCCTCCGGACGAAGTTAAGGAAGACGAATTGGATGAAGAAGAGGACAAATTTTGTTGAAGGATAAGTCTGCTTCTCCTCGCACATGTCTTCTAGGCATATTTTCTAGGCAGACCAAATTACTATCTAATGAAGAAGCAAGACAAAGTTCAGCCAAGAAAAGGACAGGTCGAGTTCTCTAGACAGAAGAATGATTTGATTGAAGGGCTAATAGACCACGTTTGATTAGAATTATGCTAATGGTCAATTTGACATAGGGTTTGACTTGATGTTTCTCTGTTGAACTTAATGATTTCTCTAAGAAGAAGGGTTGTTGGGTTTTCCCAGGGTAAAATATTGTGTTCTTGTGTGGCTGATCTTTATGATCCTACTGGCATTTTTGTTTTTACTGTTGATATTCTTTGTGTAATTATTTTATGATGAATAATAAATGCAAGAAAAGATTAACCTAAGATAAGGTCATAAGAAGTAATTGTTTGTTTAGAGGATCCTTTAAAATTCAAAACTCGTCATCCTTTCTAACTTTTTTACTCTAACTAGAATAATCCTTCCACAATTCTTTCACTGCTATATTGCCTGTAATATTATTCTTTACTTAATTTAATTTAGTTTCTAATGATTGTTTCACTTTCCAATTGTTATTTCACATCTTATCTAGATTTTCTAATCCCTTACATTTTCAGTTTATCTTTTTATATTAGACTTTTATTTACATTTCCCCATTCTTTAATTTATTGTTTGGAGGATGCAGTTTCAACTCTCTATTTTATTTACATTCCCCCATTCCTTAGTTTATTATTCAGAGGATTCCATTTTCAATTTTCCATTTTATTCCATTTTTTGGTTGACTTTATTCATTTATTTATAATTATCTTTTTATATTGATTTATTTTTCTACTCCCATATCTTCTTCTATTAAAAACCTTATCTTTAATTATTTATTCAATTATTAAATTATTTTTCTAATAATTATTTATTAATTTGACCATTTCCTACCATATTCATTAATCTTTCGTCTCAATCCCACCTTATTAATTTATGTATTTTCATAATTTCTATTTCCCGTTTTTTTGTTTGCTAGATCATTTGAGTCCTAAGATGACTGACATACCTAACCTGTGGCTTGAGTAACCGCGACCTAGAGGCATCTAAGCCGTCAAAATCACCTATTAATAGCACCCGGCCTGGGCCACACCGGCCCTTAGCATGGCTAGATTTTTGCCCATGGAGTTTCGAACCAGTAACCTTTACACCACAAAGTGTCTTAACAAAACACCCTACTACCGTCTACTCTATGCCCTAATTTAATTTATTAAGTGGATGATAGAATTTTTTTTTTTTTTTTTTGTAACCCAGAGGAACTTGGCAGCTCGATGACAGGGGGCTGCTAATAAACCTCTGGGGGTCTACGGTATGTCCTCTTCTCCATTGTAATATTTCGTTTCAGAGATATTCTCCAAAACCCCAGTAAACCCCAACCAAATACATACAATGATATAATAACCGGGAAACTCAAAATGATAAAAATGACAGTGGTGCAATATATAATAATATAAATGTGCAATATAAGCAGATACTCAAGAAATGCAGAGAGAAATGCTAAGCCATTCTATTATACTGAGCAATAGAATGAGTACAGGAGGTTATCAGAAAGATGGCACCTCGACTTGCACAAAACAAGTTAAGAAATATACTCAGAATAGCAAAGGAATGGCCTCTCTCAGAACTGCGTGGAAGCTGCTGGAGAACTGTTGTGTTGCTGTTGCTACTGGAAATCAAACGAGGATTTGGGGTTGATTCCCTCCTTGGAAAATGCTGAAATTCTGGAATTGGACTCTACTCAAAAAACCCAGAAAAACCCAGAAAGCTTTCCTGGAATAGCCGACCCCCAAAAATCACCCCCTTGGGGATCTGCGCAGTCCCTCAATGCTCTGCGCTGCCACTGAATGAAACCCTCCAAAAATTTGCCTGAAACCGCTGCCAAAACTCCCCAATATGCAAGGGCTGATCCCTTGCTCAATCTCCCAACACAAAATCCTACTGCAAACCCTCAATCCGAAACTCCTGCCAGAAAGAACTACGTCATCCCTCTCAGTGTTGCGCAGTCCTCCAAGGTGCTCAATCCTCTTGCCAAAACGCTGATGAAACTACTGTCGAAATGCTAATGGAAATACCTTGCCCAAGCAGGCACTCGGAGTCCCCCGAGGCTAAGGGTGAGATCTCTGAACAGAGACACTCAATGCAGTAAACAGTGTTGCAGACTAGCTAAAGAGCCAGCGTGCTCTAAGTCGAAGTGACTATCTCAAATACTCATAACTGAATGCCAAAATGAGGAAGCTCTTCTTTCCTTTATAGCCTTTGCCTTTCTCAATCCCAAGGCCCACCTTCTCCAGCGTAATTCCTCTCTTGCCACGTGTTTCTTTCCTTCTACGCAGTCTCTCCAAGTGTTTACATGGGCTCCATCTCTATGTCCCCTTTTGGCCCCCTTGGCTCCCCTTTAACTCACAATGTTGTGCTACTAGGAAATGACTTTTATTCTAAAGGTGAGTCATGTCCCCTTTTCCTCACCTTTTATTCATAAATAACTATAGAAGGCAAAAAATGGCAAAATCGAATATTCCAATTAGCCATGGCTAATTAGGAATATTACAGTCTCCCCCGCCAAAATGTTGCTTGTCCTCAAGCAACTGAAGTGATGGATGCTGCAATATTTTCTCACTCTCCCAAGATCCTCATCCGGCAAATTCTTCCACCTCACCAAGAATTCCTGGACTGTCCTGCTCCACAGCTGCCTCTCCCCGGTATCATTGATAGCCTCTGGCTGCAACACCAAATGCCCCTCATCATCCATGGGCGGTAGCTCATCTGTCACTGTCACCTGCTGCCCCAATGCCTTCTTTAGGCATGATACATGAAAAACGTTGTGAATCTCACTGCCTTGGGGCAACTCCAACTCATATGCAACCTGTCCAATCCTGCGTATCACCCTGTATGGCCCATAAAATTGGGGCTTGAGCTTCTCAACCCCCTTCTGCTTCAGTGACGACTGCCAGTATGGCCGTAATCGTAGGTAGACCATGTCCCCTACCTCAAACTGTCTCTCCACCCGACCCCTGTCAGCATACAGCTTCTGCACTGTAGCCATGTTATCCTTGAGAGCTCAGAGGATATCCTGACTCTCTTGGATCCAAATCTTGGCTCTCGGAGCCTTGCTATCACCAAACATCATGTCAACAAAAGATAAAGGATGATACCCATGCAAAGCATAGAATGGTGACATACCAATGGACATGTGATGTGTAGTGTTGTAGCAGTACTCCCCTAGATGCAGCGATTTCAGCCATGCCCTCTGTTGCCCACTGACATAGTTACGCAAGTAGCCCTCTAGCCACTTGTTAACTATCTCTGTCTGTCCGTCTGTCTGTGGGTGATAACTTTTACTCGGTGTCAACTCCGTCCTCACTAACCGAAAAAGCTCCTGCCAAAACCTGCCCATGAAACGGCTGTCCCTGTCACTGATGATGGTCTTGGGAAGACCATGTAGCCTGAAGACCTCCCTGAAGAACAGCTCGGCCATCTGTGCTGCTGTGTAGTGTGCATATATGGCAAAGAAATGTGTGTACTTCATCAGTCGGTCAACGACGACAAAGAAACAATCCTTGCCCTGTACCATGGGCAACCCTATGATGAAGTCCATCAAAATACTCTCCCATTTCCCCTCCAGAATGGGAAGAGGCTGCAATAAACCTGTGGGATGGCTCATCTCCCCCTTGTTCCTCTAACAAACGTCGCAGTCCCGGATATGTTGGAGTACATCCTCCTTGAGGCCCTTCTAGGAGAACCTCTCTCTGATGGCCCTGTAGGTTTTGGTAAACCCCTGATGGTTGGCCAATGGTGAATGATGTGATGCCTAGAGTATCTTCTTCTTGAGCTGAGATCCCTCAGTCAAAAAGATCTGATCCCTGTAGTAGATGATCTCATCGACCACCCTGTACCTGTCATCTGCCACCTGCCCATCCAAAACCTCACATGCAAACCTGTCCTTGGAGTACTCAACTAAGAGTCGAGCCCTCCAGTCTGTGTCCAAACTCATAAGAGACAACGTGGCTGGTCTACGTGAAAGAGCATCTGCTACCACGTTCTTTTTACCCTTGACATACTCAATGTCAAAGTCATATGCTTGGATCTTGCTGATCCACTTCTGCTGCCTCTCCTGTAGTTGCTTCTGCTCCAAAAAGAATCTGAGGCTGTTGTGATCAGTCTTCACCCTGAACCTGTTACCTACTAAATACTGTCGGAACTTGGCCAATGCATGCATGATGGCTAGCATCTCCTTGTCGTATATAGAATACAACCTCTCGTGCGGAAGGAGCTTCCGGCTCTCATAGGCTATAGGGTGACCTCCCTGCATCAATACTGCGCCGATCCCTTCTCCCGACGCGTCACACTCCAAAACAAATGGCTGTGTGAAATTTGGCAATGCAAGCACTGGGCAGCTGCTCATAACCTCCTTGAGCCTATCAAAGGCTCGTTGCAATGTATCCGTCCAACTGAAAGCCCCTTTCCTCATCAAATCTGTCAGGGGTGCAGCAAGCTGTGAGAAACTCTTAACGAACTTCCGGTAGTAAGTACAAATGCCAATGAATCCCCGGAGTTCTGTCACGTTCCTCGGCTCCTGCCACTCTTTAATGGCCCTGATCTTCTCCTCGTGGACTCTCACTCCGTCCACCCCTATGATGTGCCCCAAATACAACATCTCCGTCAACCCAAACTCACACTTGGAGAGTTTGGCATAGAACTGTTGCTCCTGCAAAATACGCAACAGTGTCTCAATGTGCTGGAGATGCTCCTCCCAAGCCCTGTTGTAAATGAGAATGTCATCAAAGAATACCAACACAAACTTCCTTAAGTGACTGCGGAAGATGTGATTTATGTAGGACTGAAATGTGGCAGGGGTGTTGGTTAGCCGAAAGGGCATCACCAAGAACTCAAAGTGCCTATAGTGACACCTGAAGGCGGTCTTGGGAATGTCCTGCTCCCTCACGCGAATCTGATGGTACCCAGATCTCAAATCAATCTTTGAGAAGAACCGTGCTCCTCTCAACTCATCCATCAACTCATTGATCCTGGGTATGGGATACCTGTTCTTCAATGTCTTCTTGTTCAGGGCCCTGTAGTCAATGCACATCCTCAATGTGTCGTCCTTCTTCTTCACCAACACCACGGAAGAAGCAAAAGGACTCATGCTCGGCAGAATGTGCCCAAGAGCCAACAACTCCTGAATGGCCCGCTCAATCTCATCCCGATAGGCCTTGGGATGCCTATAAGGGGTAGTAATCACTGCTTGTATACCCTGCTCCAGCTCAATGGTGTGCTCAAATCCCCGATCCGGTGGTTGTCCCGGCGAAATCTCCCCAAACACTATGGCATACCGGTCAAGGATGGACTGTACCTCTGGATGCACCGTCTGCCCTGTAGCCCCTGCCTCTGATGCATGCAGCTCCACTGCCCACTCTACATCTCCCTTCTGGAAGATTGCCTCCATCCGATGAGCCGAAACAGTCTGAGGCGGATATGTGTGTTGTCCCCGTATCTTCTCATGCCTCCCTGTCTTCTCATCATCCTACTCCATCTCTAGGGTCTTCCAATCCGTCGTGACCTTCCCTAGAGTGATGAGCCACTGAACACCCAGTGTCATGTTGGTGTCCGGAATATCAACCACGAAAAAGTGGTCAGTCAATGTGTAGGTGCCCATCGTCACTGATAGCTCTGAAACATAACGAACACACATCATGGTCTGATCTCCTGGGACCAAGACTGAAAACCCATCGAAGCTCTCTATCTGTATACCTCTCCGCTCAACCATCTGTGCATCGATGAAGTTGTGGGTTGCCCCACTGTCAACCAAAATTGATACCCGCTGGCCACGTACTGTCCCCCGTACGCGTAGCGTCAGATACTTGGGAACTCCTCGCAACGCTGCAAGGGCCCCTCCGGTAGGTGCAAAAGATGCACCACCTGTTGCTGGCGGTGGAGGTGGCAAAGGTCCCTACACGGCATGACTATCTCCTGCCTCCACATCATCCTCATCATCCTCTTCCCCACTGCTCTCGGAGAAGACCTCAATTAAATGTGCTTTGCTAGCAGCACATCTGTGTCCTGGTGCCCACGGCTCCTGACAGATGAAGCACAACCTCTTCTTCTTCAGCTCCCTCCTGGCATCATCATCAATCTGTACTCGTCTTGGATTCCCCTTTGGAGGTGGAATCCTCACATCCTTCCCCTTAGACTGGAAAGTCTGTCTCTAGGGGTAAGGTGTCCGGGTCCTGGGTAAGACATCCTGCAAGTCTCGGGTCCTGCTAATAGCGTCCTGGGGTGTGGTTGGTCTAGCAGATTGGACTAAACCTCGAAGTGGCTCTGCTAACCCCTCAACATACATATAGATCCTCCGCACTGTGGATAGATCTGGCACCATCACTGAGACCCTCAAGAAATCTGCAATGTAGGTCTCTGAGCTCCCTATCTGTTTGAGCCTCGTCAACTCAACAAAATGTTGCTCTGGATCCCTCCGATCAAATCGCTTCATCAATCTCTTGGTGAACTCGGCATATGTCATCACTGTGGAGTGTCCAAGTGTAACCATCCCATGAAACCACCAATCCTGAGCCTCACCATCCAAATGCAATGTTGCCACCTTGATGGCCTCTGTTTCCGACATCTGGTTAAGCTGGAAATAAATGTCCAGTTTCTCCACCCAAGACTTTGCCAAACTGTTTGATGAACCATTAAACGTACGCGAGTGGAATCTACTAGCTGCACGGTGGGTGTCACCATCATGATAATGCCGGTATCCTCTGTGATGGTCGTGGGGTCTACTATCCTGCTGGAGCTGAACAAAGTCTCTGAATGAGAGAGCCTTCCTGAACTCTTGCCCATAGGCCTGGTACTCTGCAAAATAATCGCCCATATGACCGGAATCTGCCTCCTACTGGGCTTCGGCCCCCGTGTCTGCTCCTAAGAAAGTGGGCATGGTAGAGTGTGTAGGGGCATGTGAGGCCATCTGAGTAGTATCACGCTGCTCTGGTAAATGGTGGGATGCACCCGATCCCTCACCAACCTGGAAATCCCGTGGGCTCTCACGCTGTCTAGCCTCTACTGCTGTGAATCTCTGCCCCATCACCTCAATCTGCCTCGACAGATCCTACACTGATTTGAGGAGCATATCCGCAAATCTCTTCCCGTCCTCGTCTGCCATCTGCTTTGCATCCACCACAGGCTCCTTCTGTTCTGTGTTCACCACAGGCTCCTCCTGTTCTGCGTCCACCACAGGAACACAATCTCCCTCCCCGTAGGTGTTCTCCAACCTACGTCCAGTGTCTCTGTATCTCCTACCTCTGTAACAGATGTAGGGATTTTCCCCTAGTGTCATAGATTGCCAGCTCCACAGGTTGAGCCAGATCTATGCTCTGATACCACTGTAATATCTCGTTTCAGAGATATTCTCCAAAACCCCAGTAAACCCCAACCAAATACGTACAATGATATAATAACCAGGAAACTCAAAATGATAAAAATGACAGTGGTGCAATATATAATAATATAAACGTGCAATATAAGCAGATACTCAAGAAATGCAGAGAGAAATGCTAAGCCATTCTATTATACTGAGCAATAGAATGAGTACAAGAGGTGATCAGAAAAATGGCACCTCGACTTGCACAAGGCAAGTGAAGAAATATACTCAGAATAGCAAAGGAATGGCCTCTCTCAGAACTGCGTGGAAGCTGTTGGAGAACTGTCGTGCCGCTGCTACTGTTGGAAATCAAATGAGGATTTGGGGCTGATCCCCTCCTCGGAAAATGTTGAAACTCTGGAATCGGACTCTACTCAAGAAGCCCAGAAAAAACCCAGAAAGCTTTCCTGAAATAACTGACCCCCGAAAATCACCCCCTTGGGGTCCTGCGCAGTCCCTCAATGCTCTGCCCTGCCATTGAATGAAACCCTCCAAAAATCTGCCTGAAACCACTGCCAAAACTCTCCAATATGCAAGGGCTGATCCCCTGCTCAATCTCCCAGCACAAAATCCTACCGCAAACCCTCAATCTGAAACTCCTGCCAAAAAGAACTGTGTCATCCCTCTCAGTGCTGCACAGTCCTCCAAGGTGTTCAATCCTCCTGCCAAAACGCTGATGAAACTACTGTTGAAATGCTAATGGAAATACCTTGCCCAAGCAGACACTCGAAGTCCTCCGGGGCTAAAGGTGAGATCTCTGAATGGAGACACTCAATGCACTAAACAGTGTTGCAGACTAGCTAAACAGCGAGCATGCTCTAAGTCAAAGTGACTATCTCAAATACTCATAACTGAATGCCAAAATGAGGAAGCTCTTATTTCCTTTATAGCCTTTGCCTTTCTCAATCCCAAGGCCCACCTTCTCCAGCGTAATTCCTCTCTTGCCCCGTGTTTCTTTCCTTCTACACAGTCTCTCCAAGTGTCTGCGTGGGCTCTATCTCTGCGGTCCCCTTTGGCCCCCTTGGCTCCCCTTTAAGTCACAACGTTGTGCTACTAGGAAGTGACTTTTATTCTAAAGGTGAGTCATGTCCCCTTTTCCTCACCTTTTTATTCATAAATAACTATAGAAGGCAAAAATAAGCAAAATCGAATATTCCAATTAGCCATGGCTAATTAGGAATATTACATCCATCAATTGGGTCACAACTGGGGGGACTTGAACCTTGGATCTCTTAGTTACCACGGACTCACATTACTTCGATCACCAATTGAGCTGCCCCCCTGGGACATTGTCTAATTCCCTTTTTGTTTCTATTTATTCACTCATTATTTTACTCCTTTCTATATCTCTCAAAAGCTTTCTTTTGGATCCCCTAAAGACGGGTGGAGTGTCCACTCAAAAGATTGGGGCATTTATAAACTCCAACACCGTTCACATAGAAGGTTTACTACAATCTAAATATATGCCTGGGATTAATTTAAATCCAAACAAAAGCCATTTTTACTAGTTTTCCCAAGATCAGGTTTCCAAGGTGATCTCTGCATTATTGCTATGTTCATGATTATTTACTTCAGTTTCTGTTTTCAATTATTTTTCTGATAATTATTTATTAATTTGACCATTTCCTGCCTCTATTCATTAATCTGTCATCTCAGTTCCCCCTTATTAATTTATATATTTTATTAATGTCTAATTCCCTTTTTGTTTCTATTTATTCATTCCATTAGTTTACTCCTTTCTATATCTCTCATTAGCTTTCTTTTGGATCCCCTGATGATAACTGGAGTGTCCACTTAAAACATTCAGGCATTTCTAAACTCCAATACAGTTCACATTCAGAAGGTTTGCTACAATCTAAGTATTTGCCTGATATTAATTTAAATCCAAACAAAAGCCATTTTTACTAGTTTTCCCAAGATCATGTTTCGAAGGTGGTCTCTACATTATTGCTATGTTCATGATTGTTTATTTTGGTTTATGTTATTCATTTATTTTTCTGATAATTATTTATTAATTTGACTATTTCCTCCCCTATTCATTAATCTTTAATCTCAATGCCCCCTCATTAATTTATATATTTTCTTAATGTCTAATTCCCTTTTGGTTTCTATTTATCCACTCCATTATTTTACTCCTTTCTATATCACTCGTTAGCATTCTTTTGGATCCCCTGATGATGGGTGGTATGTCTACTCAAAACAATGGAGCATTCCTAATCTCCAACACAGTTCCCATTCAGACATTTTACTGCAATCTAAATATATGCCTGGGATTAACTTAAATCCAAACAAAAGCCATATTTACTAGTTTTCCCAAGATCGGGTTTCCAAGGTGATCTCTGCATTATTGCTATGTTTGTAATTGTTTACTTCGGTTTCTGTTTTCAATTATTTTCTGATAATTATTTATTAATTTGACCATTTTCTGCCCCTATTCATTAATCTGTCGTTGCAATCTTTCTTATTAATTCCCTTTTAGTTTCTATTTATTCACACCATCATTTTACTCCTTTCTATGCCTCTCATTAACTTTTTTTGGATCTACTGATGATGAGAGGAGTGTCCGCTCAAAACATTGTCGCAACTCCAACACAGTTCACATTCAGAAGGCTTACTACAATCTAAATATATGTCCAGGATTAATTTAAATCTAAACAAAAGCCATTTTTACTAGTTTTTCCAGGATCGGGTTTCCAAGGTGATCTCTGCATTATTGCTATGTTGATGATTGTTTACTTCAGTTTCCGTTATCTGTAATTAAATAACAGCCTGCAAGTTTTATTACAACAATAATATTTAATGTATAAGAAATAGCAAGCACAAATTTTTACAATTAAATTAATTCCACATTTTAGTCCGTGCTGGTCAGATGGGCATGCCATAAGACCACTGTTTACAGACCATTCATTGAGAATTAATAATTTACTTGGGAGCTAAGCCTAAAATCTGTAAAAAAAATATCAGCAAACCTGTCATAGCAAGTTTCAGTGCACGGTTGTATGCTAATAAGGACAGGTCATCTGAAGTTTCCTGAGATGCAAAACTTTTTGGAACCTAAAAATACAAAATATCAATGAAAAGTTAAAGTTCATTTCAGAGTAGGCAGAAAATAAACTTTACCTAGTACATAGAAAATCAGCACCAAGCAACTTAATAGAAATAGCCAAAATAAAAACAAAATGCATCAGAAGTAAATATACAACAAACTTACTTGACTTATGGTTCAGAAGCTAAGCCCGTTATTGCAGGAACCTATCTATATTGTACACAAGCAACTTTGTCTCATAACAAGTTTTTCATTCTCAAACTTTAATGTCCGAGGCATTTAAATAGAAACCCCTCCAATATTTAACACAAGATCAGAAAACATAGAGAATAACATGGTTGAAGACTACAGGGCTGGAATAAGATAAATAACTTTAAAATAGAGAATAACACTGTATCGTAGGTCACTATTGACTGGGGTTAATTCCTTGGATGTCGTTGCTACTTGGCAATGTTGATAGGAGTGTGGAGAGGCTGGAGATCCAAATCTGCAGAGAAGATTGAGCACCAATCTGGGGCAGATCTGTTGGATCATATCTAGGTTTATTTTGTATTCTGTATTTTCTCAGTTGGGCCATTATCCCAGGACGAGAGCCAAGTAGGTTTTGAGTCATTGCTAATGGTGAATTGATTTGATCAGGTATAATCTATTTGTGTCATTGTGATTGAGATCAGCATATTTGTTTCCATTGAATTTATGTTAGGACCTAGCTGTGTATTTATTCAGTAGATCAATTTTCTGCTAGGAATTAAATATCGGATGCTAGGTTGGCAAGAAATCTAACATTGTAGTCAAAATGTAAATTATGAATCGACCTTGGAATCACGGATGTCAGGTTTGTATTGGATTGCCAAGGGCCAGGTCTAGCCACAATCATACGAAGGTGAGAATATTTTTTTAGTGGCAAAGGAATTCGGCCGTACACACCATGTTACTTGCTGTTGATTTGGGGTAACATCGGATGTGCTCTAGCCACGAAAATTGGTGGAGATGCTAAAGCACATGAGATCTCCAATACCCAGAAATGGTTTGGGCAAAATCTAACCAATTTGGGAGATATTAAAATAATTAATATTTTTAATGGAGTCCCTAAGTCTAAACTTAGGGAAAATAAAATATTAATGTTAATTAATATAAAACTGAGTTAGAATGGTCCAAAAGTCATGGATCAAGCCAGATCTAATCTTAGCCGTTGATTAGGGACTTAATCTCGGCCGTTGAAATATCAACGAGAAAAGTATAAGAGGCGGCTTGAGGGTCACTTAGAGAACACACCGAGTTGATCAAGAATTCGATTTTCTGAGGCAGGGCTTGCTGAGGAAATCGAAGGAGTGATCAGAGTTGCAGCCGAGGGGTAGTGAATGCAGTAGCCGAGAGGCAGAGGTAGTACCAGGAGCATCAATGCAGAAGCCGGGAGAGAGTTGGCACAGAGCCGCTAGAGGCCACGCAAAAGTAGCCAGAGGCCACGCAGAGGCGGCCAGGAGCTGCGCAGAGCCTGAGGAGGGCCAGCGTGGGAGATGCAGAGGCTCCAAAGGCTGACGCAGAGCCCCGAGAGGCTGGCATTGGGCCAGAGAGGTTGACGTTGGGTAGACGTTGGGCCAGAGAGGCTGACGCAGAGCCCCGAGAGGCTGGCATTGGGCCAGAGAGGTTGACGTTGGGTAGACGCTGGGCCAGAGAGGCTGACGCAGACCCTAGAAGTTAATGCTGGGAGATTTTGTGGGGCAAATAGGGGCTGATATCTGTCTCCGACTAAGAGGTACTACTGCCGAGGGCATTCTTTGTTGGGTGGGCCATTTATGGCACCCAGATTATATTCAGAAGCTGCTTAATAATAAAACCCTCAGATCGCTGCACCGGTTTTCCCGCATTGGGTTTTTCCAGGGACATTAGTCCAAAAATAACGGTGTCACTTGTGTGCTTGTTTTTCCTTCAGTTGATGATCTGTATGTGTTGAGACTGTACTTGTATTTAGTTTCAATATTTACATGGTAAATAACTTGTTAATTAACAGAACAAGTAGGAAGAGATAAATCAGAAAGTACAAGAAGGATTTCTAACAGTTAGACTTAGAAATTCCAACACCTGCCAAGTTGTACCTAGCAGAAATAAAAACCCCATGGCCCAATGGACAAAGCACCTATAAAAAAATTTGAAGATCAGAAGTCTAGTAGGGCATTTCTGCCCCTTTCTCTCTCTACCTTCTCTCTCTTCTCTCTATGCAAATTTTGTGCCCCTGTGGGGGAATTATAATAATGACACTAGCATGATGAAATTATGTAATAGGATTAGACCCTTGGGAGCTAGTTACTAAGGAAGTCACTCTAGAGTGTTTTTTCACTTGATTAATTATTTTTGCTTTTCAGCGATAAATAATTAATAGAGTTTTTTCACTCATAACCTCCAAAGTTGGAGTGTGTCTTAATAATTGGGCCTTGAGTGTGTTTCTAAGTGTAGGGCTAATGTCTATTACCATGCTAGGTATTTCCCAGAGTCTTATGGATTTGCATTAGGTATTTTTAGGATTTTTTAATAATTAAAAATTTCCCGCATAACGGGAATTTTTAATAAATTTCTATGTAATAATTAAAAAGTGGCACTAGGAAATGTTGTATGTCATGTGAGAACTCAAAATTCATGCTCAAAGTACCAACATTATTCTAGTTCCACTTTGGGGTCCAAAAAATAAATATTCCCCCATGAAAACTCACTTTTACTCATAAAGGTGGAAAAAAGATGACAAAAATAAAAAATTAATAAACTGGGGACACACTAAAAACATGTTCCCAGTGAAAGGAATGACACCATCAATTTAGTCAAGTGACAAAGCAAGGGAGAAGGAGTTCAGCGCTGATTTGGAGGCCAACTAAGGCCCACGAGTTTGAGGGTGTTAATGGCTGCCAGAAAGCCAAGTTCACAGTTGATTTAGGGAGTAGGGGTTGGGCCACATGTAGGGTCGAGTTCCACACTAAAGGAGGTTGAGTATGTTGTCAAAGGATGTCGAGTTTATTTGGTTCAAGTGGTTGACAAGTGGGGGTTGACTCCCCCTTCCCACACTTGTCCAATTGTTGCCATATGTAGCGACCTAAGAGGAGATACGCAGGCCAGCTAGGAAGCCACATGCAGTAGCACATTTGACAGGTGCTTCTACACAAGTTTGTGGTTGAGTACACTTTTTCATTTGCCATGAGCTTAGAGGGAGTTTACTCCCCTCAGCTCCCCCTCATTTGCACACTTGTCTCACACAACAGTACACTAAGCTTGGAGAATTGATATGTTGTCCTCCTATCAGCCTATAGGCACTAGCAAATTGGACACAAGTGAATTCGTTGGCATTGGGATCATCACTCAGCGACTTGGTCTCATTCATTGGTGTTGAATTTGTAACTATGGTCGGTCTTCATAATGTATATTTGGTCACTTGATGTACTCGTATTTATCATTGTAAAGCATATTTTAAATGCTAGAGTCAAAAGAAAATTGTATCTTAAGTCAAAGTCCCATTGCAACTTTTAAAAGAAGAAAATTTGAATTTTTGAATTGTAATTTTTGGCTCCAAAAGTTGTCAAGTCAACCTCCCTCCAAGTCAAGTCAGCCCTGGCAGAAGATACACCCATTTGACCAAGACAGATCCCTATATAAAGGCAGTTTGACCTCCTCCACTTGGGCAATTCATATCTCTCTCACAAAACAATTTTTGGGCAAGCAAGTGAAGGACAAGAAGGACGAAGAAGAAGACGAATTGCCTCTCTTTCTCTCTCTCTCATCAACTCGTATGTGTGGATATAGTCTCTCTCTCCTAGTTTGCAGTTTTTCTAGGCATTCTATTGCAAGGGAGCGAGATTTTTGGGCAACTGGCAGCTACAAGGAGACCAAAATTTCTAGGTCAGATCAAGCAAAACAAATTTTTGGATCAGATTGGGTGACTTGACTTGGAGGGGAAGACCAGTTTTGACCATAGATCTAGGTGTGTCTCTGGTTGAGTAAAAGAATTTCTCTATTGAAATGGTTGTGGAGGTTTTCCCCTTGGTGAGTTTTCCCAATGTAATTCTTGTCTCTTCTTTGTACATTGTGATCTCTACTATTCTATTATTCTTTATGGTTGAATTTCTGAAGTATAATCACTGAATGATATATTGGAATAAAAGTAAAAGAAGATCTACATCAAAAGTAATTATCAATTTTTCAGAAATATTGTGCTAGTTATCATTGCACTTAGAAAATCAACATGGTATCAAAGCTTTGGTGAAAAAATGAACTTTGAGATCACTTTTGAAGAAACCCTAATTTGAGATCATCATCGTTGAAGTCCTTCATTTGCATCCATGGCCTCCTCTATGAAATCTGAAAACAAGTTAGAGGGAGCCTCAAACTTTAGGCCTTGGAAACTTAAAGTTGATATTATTCTTGCAAAGAACAAGGTATTGGATATTGTAATAGGGAAAGTTGTGGAACCAGCTGATGTTGCAAGAAAAGAGAAGTTTAAGGAAGATGATCTCAATTCCATGAGCATCATTGTGGACTTCATTAGAGATCATCTTATCCCCTACATTGTAAAGTTGGATACTTCTAAGAAAATGTATGATGCCCTCACAAATCTCTATACTATCAAGAATTTGGTCAATCCATGAGTTTAAAGAATGAACTTCGTGATGTAACGATGATGAATGATGACAAGGTTGCTTCATATTTTGTAAGGATTTCTCAAATAAAGGATCAAATTGCAACAATTGGAGAAATTATTCCTGAAAGTGAACTCGTGACGACAGCACTCAATGGCTTCCTAGATCATGGGATGCATTTGCAGCAAGTATAGGCAGCAAGAAGGAAACACCTACATTTGAAGAATTGTGGGTCTTTTATGCTCAAGAAGAATCAAGGATTATATCGAGAGATAGGAAGGACCTTGTAACTCACATTCCACAAGGGTCACAGAGAAGCCATTTCTCCTTTAGGATTCTTAGGTCTAGGATACCTCTTGTTAAAGGATATTCTCCAACCCTAGGTCTAGGTATCCT
The DNA here is from genome assembly GCA_000404065.3 of Pinus taeda. Classification (NCBI taxonomy): domain Eukaryota; kingdom Viridiplantae; phylum Streptophyta; class Pinopsida; order Pinales; family Pinaceae; genus Pinus; species Pinus taeda. The sequence continues at coordinate 87,807 of APFE031032136.1, read as the reverse complement.
CATAGCCCTTCTTAGAGAGCCAATAACCTTGCTTTCAAAGCAAGCAAGCCAGTTATTTGAGCCTCTCTTGTGAATAGGATTTAGGAATCACCCCATATCTTATCATTTATCAATCTATTCTTGTGATTCTTCTCATACCGGGACTCCTACCATCAGTGAAAGTTCGTAAAGAGCAAGCAGCCTTCGCTGAGGTGACAGTGGACTATCGCTCCATTGTTGCCCCTTGACCTAGTAGTTGTTGCATATGATCCCCTCCTAGGACCCCTGCTAGTTTGAGCAGTAACAAACACAACAAAAATTTCAATAATAACTTTCTTCTTTTTGATACAAGTGCCCAAAAGGGTCTTTTACATAATGACAAGGACCTTGACTCTAACAGAAGCCTAAAAGCATATAATGGATGATTGACCTATTGACAAAAGACTCAAGCATGAAGTTCATGCTTCATAAATAATTTTTCTTTTATATTTTTTCTTTCTTATTTTGATCAATAATAATTACATCATGGCATGAGATCAATGACAATTAAGAAGACCGAAACTAGTTACATTTTCCAACACTCCCTCTTAACTACGGAGGTATTCATAATGGTATAAGGACAGTACTCGATTTGAAAAGTTATTTATAAGAAGAGTATCACAAGACAGCATATAAAATGTTAGAGATCTAGATACCATCTAGGCTAACTGCCAAGGTATCAACCCATCTGGGTAACATCTAGGTTACCTGCCAAGGTACCGTCCCAACAAGGATCTAGGTGTCATCTAGGCTACCTGCCAAGACACCAACCCTAACAGGGTTCTAGGTATCATCTAGGCTACTTGCCAAGATACCAACTCAACAAGGATTCAGGTGTCATCTAGACAACCTGCCAAGACACCAACTCAACAAGGATCCAGGTGTCATCTAGGCTACCTGCCAAGACACCAACAAGGATCTAGGTACCATCTAGGCTACCTGCCAAGGTACCAACCCTAATAGGGATCTGGATATCATCTAGGTCAAGATACCAACCCTAACTGGGATCTAGGTATCATCTAGACCAAGATATCCACCCTAACAAGGATCTAGGTATAGTCTAGGCTAACTGCCAAGATACCAACCCTGAGTACCATCATATGGGCTATTCAGCCTAAGGTATACCAACTCATCAAACTTCTTTCTGAGGTCATTATTTTCTTTGCAGGTTCAATTTTCAAGTAACAATGAGGTACAACTCCATCTTTAATTATCATAGCAGAATCTTCTATATCATCATAGTAGCTCCCTCTTTCCATCATCTGTATCAATGTTGTTCCTATAGCTCCCTCTTTCCATTATGCCCATCATGATGTCTTTCTTTGGCACAAAAGAATCTTTCTCATACAAGCATGTACTTTGATTTTCCGAGGCTCCCTTTGAATCAAGGCTTCTTCTTCAAAATTCTTTCAAGATTCAAATTTTCCTTCTAGGCTCCCACTGAATCTAGCTACAACCTCTTGACTTCATATTTGACAAATATTCTTTGGAATATGCCTGCAATATTCTTAAAAAGAAAAGATATAGTTAAATAAAGTTAGACATGGAATAAACAATAATATAATGAAGAAGAAAAGGAACAGAATACTTATCTCTTGAAAATAGAAGCTTCCTTTTTCCTCTGAATCTCATTGTACAGATTATTCTTCCTTTCATCAGATCACGGAGTTATCTTTTCACGACAGGTTCTAGGTCATCCATTTTGCACATCACTTTCATCTTGTATTCATTCATAAAGGCATTTTGTCCCAGACTTTAAGTTGATCATAGTTTCCTCCCGAAAGTGATCTTCCTTTTAGACCTTCAGGTTATTTTCTCGCACTGCTACCTTCCAATCCAAGATAAGCACATCTTGATCTTCATAGATGTTAGTTACTAGATGTTGAGTTTTTCCTCAACATCCACAAAGTTGAAATTGTTTCAATTGTCATCATGTATGATGATATTCTTCAACAAAGCAGCAATATCCTTATGGTCCATCTCCATATGAGTCTACCTTTATGTATCAGAGTGCCCATGGATCCAACTTGATTACCAAGTTACCATTTTCTTCCAGAGATCATGTTAGATGTTAAACATTCTAACGAGAAAGTCTCAATATTCTATCCTTTCTAAAGTAAATCAAATTCATCTTCCTAGGCATCATATCATAGACCAGACGTATTTCATGTCCAAAAAGTTTCTTAAGTATGCATTCCCCATGCAACCATCTAGCTATATGCCTTAAAATGAGCCTACAACTTATACATGAAGAGAACTAGATCTCTTCCCTTAAGAGACAACATATTGACCTACTGCATTCCTTCATCCCTAGCCTTGTCATAATGTTTCTTTCAAGGATCTTCCCTACATGATCCCAATAGGATCATGATGATCCACTTAAGCAAAATGACCATCTCTAAGATAATGCATGGATGAATAATATGCACAATGATCTTAAGCTTTTCAAAAATAGAAAGACTAGATGATCCTTAACCAAGTGGACTTTACATAAGCTACTATCACATGCTTCTATCTTAAATATAAAAAAATACAATGATGCATACTTACTCCTTTAATGAACTTGATAGCATTGATACTTCCAGAGTCCTTACAGTTCCTTCCTTCCATCATGTTTGCCAAAGCACAAGGGCTGCTTTGCTCCTCATTTTGCTTCCTTCATTTTGTACCTGCGTTATTCACTAACAAGTACCACACCAAGCAAAATATACAAGTACAAGAGTATGATGTCAATTTTGTTAATCTAGGGATTTCATGGTATCTTAGAGGGTGAATCCCTAGGTTTTTCAAATACAAACCCTAACCAGCTCTAGGGACATGATTTCATACCCTAGACTTTATTCAATTCCATTCTCACTAGGTTTTGCCATACACCCTGAACTACCAACAAACCTTAGAAATCAAGAGCTAGGGTTTCTATGCGGACACAATCAAATTAGGGTTAGGGTTTCATATGACTAGGGTTTTCAAGTGCATTTTGGGGTTTGCAATTCTTAGATATCAACAACCTTTAACAAGATGAAGACAACAAGCCCTAAAATAAAAATATGTCACAAAAACATAATATAGTTCATGTTCGACCCTTTATGCATAAAAACACTTGTACGTACCTTACAGACAAGGATTACATACCTTAGTCCTTCATGAATTCTAGAAGTCAACTACAAAGCCTTCCTTTTTATGCCACTATCTTCTTTGTTGTTTAAGAGTGAAAACTCCAAAGATACCAAAGTCAAAATTTTCCTTCCAGTGATTAAACAAGAAACTTGTTCTCAAGGTGACTAACAGAAGTTTCTCTTGACAGTCATAGTCCTTTAAGCTTCGTTTCTATATTTCCATCAATCACAAAAAGTCCCTCCTTGAAATTTTTTGAATAATAGGTCTTGTATTTGTCTCATGCTTCTAAAGCTTATATCACAGATCACAAGACATTGATGTTCTAGCTTTTATGGAACAACTGACCAAGCATATTTCTTTTATTAACTTTGCATTCTGGTAACCTTGAATTTGATCGCTAATATGGAGGTATCCTACCCTCAAGTAAGGGCTTTCCATTTTTACTGTATATGTATATAGAACAAGCTTATAAAGTCTTTTATGTGAGTTAGCCTCTATTAGGCATTCCTTCGCTGGCTTATAGGACTATTTCTAGTCCACAAGAGATATTTCAAAATAGATCACTTTTTCAATTATAAAACCTTCAACCTATCAAGGCATCTCGTATTTCTAAAAATGATGAAAGGGCTACCTTTTCAGCCTCTTCTTCATTTCATATGACTTGCGACCCTACAATTTTGTTCATTGTCACATAGGTCTCGACCTCATAGCAAAATTTCTACAGATTTGTGAACAAAACAACGTATGCAGAACTAGACCTCTTGTTAGGTATTGGTCCTTCTTTGATTAGGTCTTGTTACAATGCTTCTTAGCCTTTTAGCACAAAACTTTGTCCTAATTACCATGCCTCTTGGATTTTCAAAAAGATGATAAAGGTGCCTTAGAATGAGCTTCTCACCTTTTCTAACTCCTCGGCCTTCTAGAACACATCTGCAGTCTTGAATAGGCATCTTATGTACCTCAGTACCTTCTGTAGATTCTTTTCATCCTTCTCAAGTCTCACTGCACAACTAGTCCAGAATAGTTCAGATCATGTTCTAGGAGGCTCGAACTTACAAACAGTGATTTTTCCTGTATTGAGACAAAGATAAACCCTCATTCTCATGATCCTTATGTTGCCTACAAAGTGAACCAAGCTCTAATTCCATGTTGGAAAAATGGATTAAGGCAACATGTTTGACTTAGTATTTTCCTTCTTTGACATTTACTTGTGGTTATAGGTTCTTCTTAGCTTAATTATGATTATGTTCTTATCATCAAATAAATGGCCAACACAATGAAGATCACATGAACACGGGATATAGGCTCCATGACAGCGCAAAACCCCTCCAAAGGGGAAAACCCATAAAAACTTCTCTTCTATAATCAACTTCAAAGGAGACTTCCAAGACTTAAAAACAAGATCTCTCCACCAAGACACCCAGCCAGAGATTCCAAGAGTAACAAATCATTTCTCTTCATAAGCAAGCTTCTTCAAACAATCTTGTACCTATAATAACTTATGCAAAACAAAGCTTTCATCTTCGCTTGTCATGACAGTCTTCTTAAGAAATCTTTTCTTGCCTTGACACTCTTCAAGGACACCTTTGCTAATCTTCCTTGATCACAGATGCATGGGACGAAGTCACACCTTTTTATATCCATCAAGTGGCTCAACAAGCCTACTCCTAGGCCGACTTCAACTAGCTGGCCGACTTGGTCATAGAGGTCTTTGGACACAACAAAAATTACAATAATAATTTTCTTCTTTTTGATACGAGTGCCCGAAAGGGTCATTTACATAATGACAAGGACCTTGACTCATAACAGAAGCCTAAAAGCATACAATGGATGCTTGACCTATTTATGAAAGACTCAAGAATGAAGCTCGTGCTTCATAAATATTTTTTTTTCTTTCTTCTTTTGATCAATAATAATTACATCATGACATGAGACCAATGACAATTATGAAGACTCAAACTAGTTACATTTTCCAACACTCTTCACACAAACTACAACTACTTACTTTAGCTCTTCTTCTTCTTTGTGTAACCTCGCTCTGATACCAAATTAATGAATATAATAGAAAGACAGAGGAGGAAAGCAAAAATTCACACACAAAACACATCACTTGTTGTTCTCTCTATTAAACACATAAACTTGGTTGATCACAATTGATCCCAATATGGGGTATTTATCCTTTCTAACTAGCTACTCAATTGATGCTCTAACTAGCTGCTCAATTGATGCTCGCTCGGACTAACTAATTGATGCAAAGTCACACTAACTTGACTTTTCCAAATATAAACTGAACTCAAACTAACTCTTATAAACTGAACTCAAACTAACTCGCACTCTTTCTCTAGACTGCAGTGCATGCCGGAGTAATTAGCTATTTTTAATACTAAATCAAAAGACATTGTCCACAAAATCCAAGACGGACAAATGATTAGGAAGGCAATCATACTGCTAAGGGGGTCAAGAATCTCCATTCATTTTTTATTTTGTAGGATGAAGATGACAAGACTATGGTGCTCTTCTTTGCGGTTCCGGCTCATTGAAGAAGCTTAACACGACCAAAATTAGTGATTACAGCGTACATGGAAGGAGAAATAGGAGCATTAAAGGCAATTCAAGAAGTTAAATAATCACCTATAAACCTGTTTTATACCACTGACCCTCTTCTAGGAGTGAAGCTTGGTTTTGACCAATGTTAAACTGCTAAAAGATGGATTTTGTTGCTTTGTCTTGGTGTCGAACTAGTCAAGCATTGGCTGTTGTGAAACAGAATCGACTCGATGCAATTTTGGTTTATAACAGGGTTGGCATTAGGGTTAGATTTGAGTATAATGGCAAGCCATACCTTTCCCCGCAGCAATTGAACCATGGAAGCGCGAGAGTAGGGAACCACCACCTCAAGAATTGTAGAAGACGCCCGGGGTACAGACATTAGCCATCCCAATGCCTGTAAATGCAAAAGAATAAATTAGGAGACAGAGAAACCAGTGAAGGGATAGCAGGCGTTTGAAAAATGAGAATGGTCGTGACCTGTGATGCACCTCCGCTCAAGTACAAGACAGACTGTGTAGGAGAAGAATGAATCGCCTCTATCACTCCTCTCAGTGCCTCCATCGTTCCCTTGATTACCTCATTAGTTAACGTTAATGCACGATGCAACCGTGGAAAACGATAATAACCTGGCCTAAATAATAGCCTAATCTAAATTAGATGCAGTTCCCTTCTTTGTAAGAGAAAACAGTTCCCTTCTTTGTAACAGAAAATAGAAATGATATTTTAAGTCCACCAGATTAAAAATGGTTTATGAGACATTTAGTTTCCTGCTTGCTTTCTTTCTTTTTTTTCCAAAATGAAATGTTTTTTCTGATTCTATTACCTTTTCTGACACTTGCAAAATGTACACTTGTGAGTACAAATATGTCTAATTATCTAGGATGCCACCTGGTTGTCACATAAAATAGTGATGATTTTAAAGTGTAAAGTTATCACTCTTCCATGATTCCATCAATTCATTTTTTTATTATTTTTGGTTGATCAATGCAATTTATAGATTATGTTTTTTGGTTGATTAGTGGAACTTATAGATGAAATAGATTTTTTTTACCGAAATTGGGTAAAACAATTTCATGAAAGAATGTAATTTTTTGTTATTTAAAATGTGTGTTTGAACGCATAAATGGATTGAGCACCCTAAAAAACTTGTTGGGGCACTCAAATTCTACATATTAGACAATTTAAACTCAAGTTTTTAAAAATCTTTCCCATATTATGCCATAATTTATGGATACGATTATGCCGTGTAGTGATTTTTAGATATTTGTGCAGTGATTTTTTATTCTAAGTTTTGAAAGAAGCAAATAACATATTTACTATAGTTAGTTCACACCATAATTTAAGCAAGTTTTTGCATAAAAAATGGATAGGAATAAGATGTAAATAAGTATATTTACCAGGGGTTGCTTCTCACCATTATTTATGTTTCTTGAGAAATTATGTAGGAGTAAAATTGTAAATGTGTAGACTTACTAGTGGTTATTACCCACCAAAATTTATGCAAGTCCATGTGCCTAAACAAGCAATTAATTTATCCACTTCACTCTTATTAGTTTCTCTCAAAGCAAGACTATAGGATTCCATTTTTCTATTAACCACTATTAATTTAGCTAACATTGACCTGTGTAGGTTATATTTTTTATGCAATTTTACCATAACATAATTTTTATCTTGAGTGGCAAGGACTAAACTTTCGGGCATCACTTGTTTATATTCAACATCAATTGTTTATATTCAACATCAATTGACTAAGTAACAAGGATGGAAAAGATTATGAGAGCCCTTGATTTCCACTCGAGTATGGCACCTTTAACTATTAGCAATAGAAGTTTAATCTTTATATTCCTCCAATAGTTGAGTATATGAAATGGAGATGGTGTTCTTTGTATTGTCAATTTTTTCATATAAACTTGATAACTAAAATGGACATGACATTATTGTACACTCAAAAAGAAGCATAAATATTGTTGCAATGTTATTAATGTAGAAAATCCTTGAAACCTTGCAATTGCTAATGAGAGCAAAATTGATCACAAAAGACACAAGATTTCTCTACCAAAATTCTGTGGAAAGAAAACAATTAATAGAAACACAATCATACATAGAACACAAAATTTATCTGGAGAACCCTACTAGGAAAAACCCCTCTTGCTTGTATTAAATTAAGTGAGCAATTTGATCTATTACATAGGAATTGCTTCAAGCCTGAAGCTCTCTGCAATATTGATCAACTCTCTACAAGTCTTGCCCAACACTTAGGCAAATAAGGCCTGCTAGGAGCTCTTCTTTCATAGCGCAAATTTGCCTCTAAAAAACAAGAATTTCTCCTATTTCCTTATGCAATTCCCAATAGAAATTGCTCTACTTAATCCTCAAGTATCTACGCAAAAACCTGTGTACAATGAATAAATAAATTTGTGTTTTCATTTAATCTCAATAGGTAATTTGAATTGCATGACCTACTAGGGCTAAATTTAGTAGCTACAACTAGTTAACTAAGAGTCAATTGAGTTAACAAAAGTCAAACTATTCAACTAAACTTAAGAACTCAAGTCTATCTTTATTCTAGAACTAGAGATCAGTTAATTGATAGACACTAGAGTTTAACTCCACTAGATATCTAAATTTAGCTATCAACTAGTACACAACTCACTGAAAGTCATCTAACTTGAATTAACTAACAATAAATCAATGATAGGACACTTCACACAAGTCAACTAACAACTGACTCAAGTATCTATGAGACTGAATTCGAATTGGCATCTTTCACCAAGGCACAAGTGAAAGAAGTCATTCCTTGCTACAATTTCAACAACGATAATTATAGATATAGTTGGTAATTGGCATGTGTTTTTTTGTATTTTTTTTATCTTTTAGTTTTTTTATTGAAAATGAAAATGAAAATGAATAGAAATGCAACATATATTATGTAAAGAGATGGATTTTATGACTTCGCTTAATTTTTAGAGTTTGAATTAAATAATTAGATCACTTTTGTCAGTATTTGATTTCAGTGACTAAAAAATATTGAGTTGGAAATGTTGGTTGGAAGTTGATTGCCTGTATCTTGAAATAAGGAGAGAGTTTCCTTATCAAATCCCATGGGTAGATGTATGTGCATTCTAAAAACGAAACTAGGAGTGATAAGTGGTGAGAAATAAATGGTTGTTACTTGAAGGTTATTAATGGCAATGTATTTGGAAATGTTTAAAACTTCATTAAAGATAAATCTAAAATACATATGCATCAATTGATGGATAATCAACAACAAACTTTTCAAAGTGTTTGAATACGAACTTGGTAGTTGGCATGTAGTGGTATGATGGGTATTTGTTTATTATGTAGGGATTGTTGTTGAAAATTATATGAAGATACCATAAGGGGAAATATGTGTCATAATTAGATAAGAAAATGGCTAAAGATGAAATGGTGATGATTTCCTCTAAACCATTTACAAGCTAAATGAAAGGATTTACCAATATGAAATTTAATAAGAAGTGTTTCTTGTCATTGTTATACAGTGTTCCTTAACCTATGTTTAGGAAGAGAGCACTAACTTCATTCAAAAGAATACAATTATTCCCAATTTTGAAATTGCTTTGATTAGCATAATAACCCTTTTCAATTTAGTAGATGTCAGTCTAATAAGTATACATTTTTCTTTTCTTTGTGATTCAAAATACAACATGATAAAGGAACTTTAATTTTATATAGACATTAAAAGAGTTAGAACTCTATAACTCTCAACCGTTGCCAAAATCCATTGAGCTAGACTATCAAGGAGAGATATGGTCGCAACCCATATATTACGAACATGTTCCATTCAGATGTAGATTATGCCATGAGCACAATCATCTGATAAGAGATTGTCCCTTCAGAAGGAACCAACAAGAAAATAAGGGAAAATATTAAACAAGGATTTCACAAAAAAAAATGAAACCAGAGAATAGAATGATGGGAGTTCCAAAGGAAACATTAGATACTAATCATTTTATGGTATTAGAGAGTATGGAGGAAGACAGTTGTAAACAAACATACATCAATATGGAGTACACAACACCAAGAAATACAACTGAGAACAATATCCTCAAAAGAAAATTGGAAGATGATGACAATCTGAAAGAGGATTTTGACTTGTATTCCTTCCCAAATTTGCGGAAGTGACTCCTTTGTTGTCACAATATGAGGCCACTCTCTTGGAGGAAGAAAGAAATTTAGTTATTATGGTACATGAATGGGCACAACAGGACTTGGATGCATTATCCCCTGAAGCTCATGAGTTTTTCTCCAAAGCTTATTTAGCCTGGGAAAAAAAAGTAATTTGATAGAGGATCCAATAGCGCGGTCTTTTTAGGGTTTCAAATATAGAGGAAAAGAGATCCTACTCAAGGACCTCACAAGAGATGGGAAAACGAAGGCTAGTAAACCTAAGAAGGAAGTGAGGCCAATCTCGAATCAACCCTCTACCCCTACTAAGGTTTCGTCCATCACCCAAAATCCATCACTATGAGGCAAACATAGATATATTAGAGACAAGATCAAGAAAGAGAGACCAAATGCTATTATTCTACCATAAACAAAGATAGGAATAGACAAAATGTCAAAAATAACATATATTTGTTGAAAGGATGTTTGCAAATGTCAATGGATGATAGAGGAAATACAAGTAGTTTAACAATTTGGTGGAATCCTAAAGAGGTTATGTTTAGCAATTGGTTGGCCACAGAAAGAATCCTTACAAGCACCTTCTGATATATAGGTACCAAAGAGAAAGTGGTACTATCGACAGTATATGGTCCCTCAAAGTTAAAGGATAAAATGGATTTTCTGGAAACACTAAAAAAAATCAAATAATTGTTAAGAGACACACTATGGGTTGTGGGAGGAGATTTCAATCTCATTAAGTCCCTTCAAGAGAAGAAAGGAGGTATACGTAAACTCGATCAGGCTTCCACCTCTTTTGATGAGTATATAGAATATCTTCATGTTGTAGACATAAGAACAAACAATGGGATATCAACATGGAATAATCAACGTGGAGGAGAAGTCCAAATAGCATGTCATCTTGATTGTTTTTTGGTAGCAGGGAAAATCATGCAAAAATATATCTATCTGGGAGCATCAATATTACCATGTATGGGATCAAACCACTAGCCCATAAGGCTTGATATGGACTTCAAGGAAGCTCCTCCAAACAGACTGTTCCGTTTTGAAAGTTTTTGATTGAAAGATACAATTTTCGTAGAATTGATGAAACAATTGTGGTCGCAACTGGATAACAAAGGTTGGAATTACATGCATACTTTTCACTTAAAATTAAAATATTTAAAACACGTGATTAAGGGTTGGAACAAGAATATTTTTGGAAACATCTTTAAGGAGAAACTCGCCTTGGAAAAGAAAATGACATAGATACAACAACATATTATCCTTGAGGGTCGATTTTAAGAGTTATTGAATGCAGAGGAAATAACCCTACAAAATTTAGAAAAACGCAGAAAACAAGAGGAAATTCTTTGAAGACAGAAATCCAGAATATAGTGGTTGCAGGAAGGAGAACATAATTCTAAATTCTTCCATATTGCCATGGTGCAATGTTGGAAACAAACCAAATTTTCTCACTCAAGCGACAAGATGGAGAAAGAAAGATTCAGCATGAGGAGATCGAGCAGGAATTGGTAACATATTTGAAAACTTATACTAAAAAAACAACCATAAGAGGAATCATTACATCGAATCAATGATACAACACATCCCCACTATCTTAACGAAAGAAAATAATATCACTCTAATGAGACGGATCTCCTTTCAGGAGGTAGAGTTTGTAGTCATGAATATGTCAAAGAACAAGGCCCCAGGTCCAGATGGTTTCACAACTAGTTTTTTTCAGGCTTGTTGCGATTTCTTGGGGGAGGAAATTCATGAGTTAGTGGAGAAATCACGACAGGCAAGAACTTTTTGTGTGACATTCAATGCAACTTGCTTCTCATTGACACATAAACTAGGTCAATTTGAAAATCCAAATGGCTTTTGTCCGATTTCTCTATGCAATGTGTTGTATAAAATTATTTCTTCGGTGATAGTCAACAGACTGAAACCAATCCTACCTCAACTAGTCTTTCCAAATCAATATGGTTTTGTGCAGGGTAGACAGATAGTAGATGGTATTATTGAAGCAGAAGAAATAATTCACTCTTTAAAGAAAACTAAATGCCCAGGTATGATCATAAAATTAGATCTCTTGAAGGCATATGATAGGCTTAGTTGGACATACTTATACTATATTCTACAATATTTTGGTTTCTCATGGAGGTGGATAGCATGGATAAGATATTTTGTATCATCGCATTTATCTCTATACTTATCAATGGTGCGTCGTCATTCACATTCCAACTTTCTAGAGGGCTAAGGCAGGGAGACCCTTTGTCACCCTTTTTATTCATCCTTGCCATGGAGGGTCTAAGATGATTGTTCTCTAATGCATCTGAAACAAGATTTCTTCATGGTCTTCGTTTATATAGTAAGGACTTTCCAATTTCACATCAACAATTTGTTGATGATGTCCTATTATTTGCACTTACAACCTGGCACAAGGCAAAAAAAGTGGATATTTTATTACAAATATTCATGGAGGCCTCTGGGATGATGATCAACAAAAGTAAGTCAAATATTTTATTTTTTAATTGTCCAAAAAATGTGCAAAATAGGTTAATTGGCACACTTGGATTCAATAAAGGGCATCTACCGTCTAAGTATCTAGAAGTGCCCTTAGTTTGGTATTACAATCGAGCTATATCGTGGGAAGGTCTTATTGAGAATGCTAGATGTAAAATAAGGAATTGGGCCTTTAACTCTAAATTTCCCCAGTCAAGTAGTTTTAGTCAAAGCAATACTGTAGATGTTACCCAATTATCATTTCTCAGTAATGCCCATCCTAATCGTATTCCCTCAGCAAATGCGTTCCATTTGGACAAAATTTTTATGGCATGGCCATTCTCAATCTAGAAAGTGGGCCTTGTTGTGTTGGAATAAATTGATCACATCTAAACAGGCAGGATGGCTGGACATCCGAGACCCTCAAATTGTCAGCCAAGCCTATGCCATGAAACTCTGGTGGCATTGGGTCAAGGGTGGTTCACAAATATGGGCTCGAAAATAAATGCCTAATTCTACACAACAAGATAGATTAAGGTTTGATTGTTTTATAAAGGGTTACAGTATTTGGAACTGGGCACATGAATGCAAAACTCTTGTTTGCAAGCATGCTTTATGGGAGGTTAGAGGAGGGCAGGATGCATATTTTTGGGAGGAATCATGGCAACAGTTCCTTGCATTGGAAGACAATGATTTTTTTCTCAAATTACACAATTTACACAATCTAAAGGAGCTCTAAAGGTTGCAAACTATTCGAAGAATTCCCAGCAAGAGTCAAAATGGAGGAAATGGAAGGAAAAGGCATATTGGTTAAATCAAGATACAAATCTCAACTTGGGAGTCTTTCAACGATTATTGTTGGACAAAAGGATACATACATCACACCAACAGGAAATACTACGTTGGGGACATAAAATAGTAGGTTCTTTCATGCTCAACGAAGCATATCAAGCTTTATTGGTAGTTCAACCAAATAATAAAAGGAAAATATGGACGAAACTATGGAAATAGTCGGGTTGGCCAAAGATTGCAACTTTCTTATAGCAAATAGCATGGTGTCGCTCTTTAAATTGTGATCGCTTACGAAGAAAAAGTTTCCAAGGCCTGTCATATTACACATTATGCTTACATGAAGAAGAAACTATAGACCATCTCTTTCTCACTTGCCCTCTTACAGTCGATCTGTGGAACTACATAAAACAATTTTTTGGTTGATCGCTACCTAATTCTATGAACACTTCATCATGGCTGGAACAGTGGTATGAACGTAAGTTTAAGAATCGTGTGGTATCAAAGGCCTAGCTTTTGAAATTTGGTTTTACATGGTGGAATATATGGAAGGAAAGAAATTCAAGAATCTTTGAAGGACGAAATATACAAACTCCGTCTCTACAAGAACTCATCTTTAAAAATATAAAGGAAACAATTCTCATTTCCACTCCTCCTTGGGAGGATAATCAAATAAGTGAATTGGAGGCAACTATATTGAAAATACTTGATATTTCATCTCAAATGTGGGTATCCTCTATGGAATAAAACATACCTTGCAAGGAAAAGGGTATAAACACTTCTATACATCCTCCTTCAAACTTTATTTAGATAAGTTTTGACGGGTCTTCAAAAGGAAATCCTGGTTTAGCATGCTATGGGGGCATTCTTAGATATGCTTGTTCAAATCATATACATTGCTATGCATTTTATTGTGGTTTCTCATCAAATAACATGACAGAATTTGAGGCTCTGGAAAGAGGGCTACGCATAGCAAAAAGAGAAGGTTTCTTCCTTATATAGGTTCACGAAGATTCAAAGCTGGTAATTCAAACAATTTCAAAGATGTTACATGGTCATCAGTTGGATTCAATCATTCATAGCTGACATCTATAAGAAGTTGTGAGTAGGATTAAAGTTTTACTCGATAACTTTGATTTGCACATGTGGCAAGAAGGAAATCAAGTTTTCGATGCATCAGTAAACTTAAGATGCAAGGAAGACCATGTAGCACTTGACACACCCTGGTTGGTGATGGAAGGGAAAAAGGAAGCAAAGGAGCTCAAGAGGTTCTAATAAATTAAGAGCGAGTGTCCAAATCCTCTATCGGGGTATCTCCCGGAAAAAAGTATCTTTTCGACGAAAACTCCTGACAACCACGTTGTCGTCAAGTATCTTTGGTCGGTAAGACAATCATAAACATGCATAAAAGTTGGATGGCCAACAAGGTGGCAGTCCTTAAGAAGGGAGATGATCATAACACATGGCAGAATGGATCACATGCATGGCAGGAGCACCTATCGTATGGATGCATTACCCTTAGTAATTCAATGCATCATAAATGTACACAACACGGTGCATCAACTGCTACATGTGGTATAATTTTTGTACACTAACTCCTCTCGACCAGCTTGGAGATGGCATGCTTGGCTCTTGGTTGATTGGATATCCTTGCCTCTTAGTCTGACATCGAAGGTATGCTCATTAATGAGCAAATTATGGCTCACAGGAGCCAAGCCAATCTATGTGGTTTTATAATCTACATTTGGCCTGCAAAGGACATGTATACTACCTCCCTCACGTTTTAGGTGCATTATATCTACATGACCAAGACCTCAGGGTGGTGAAGAGTTTCGATATGGAGCGCACCCCCACGAATAGCCCCACAAACCCCTTATAGTGACACTCTCAAGTGTTGTGGTCTTAAGGTCATACCTCTTCAACTTCACAGGCAACGAGGAGGTATAGCTTACTGCTCTATTTGTTTAACTTTCAAATTTGAGTCTCTATTGTATCACATTATTGAGAGCTTGTTTGACAGAATGAAATCTTGCAAGTCCTGTCTTTCCTCATGGTGTCTGTATAGTCCTCTCCACACCATTTTGAGGTATAAAAATTATGTTATTGTTTGTCTTGGGTTCTTCTTGCTGAGGATAATTCTACTAGTGTGACATAATGGTCAACCAAAGTATCCCTATTTAGTTGTGGGACATATTTTAAAAGTGGGGTTTGCAAGGTCTAATTTACTACTAGTATGTCGCTCCTCGGGCCATCTCTTGTCTCAATATTTGGTGGTTATTCCATCCTTGGGTCAATGTTTTTTGTCCTTTCCTTACACAATTTGAGCTTTGGACCCTCCTTTGAGCTTGTCGTCATCCTACCTCGACATCTCTTGAAAATTTGAATCCCATGGGGATTTATTTTCCTTGTCTAGATTTGGTGTTTGGCGTTTGGTACTCAGGAACCTTCTCCATCTAGTTCTAGCAGGTTTTTTTTCAAGGTTATAAAAGTACATTATGTCGTCCTATGGCAGTGTTTGTGTGTGATACACCAATTGTGTTTCTTTTGGTCCAGTTTAGTTAATGGGTTCTTTGTAGGGAGTCCTTCCAATCTGTTTCGCACGTACATTCTCTTCATGGTTCCAAAGCTTCATGCATTAAGTCATAGAGGGGATTCCTCGATACCCTCCTCTTCGCGGCATAAGAGGTTTTTTGGTTGGGAATCTGTCACCAACTTCTTCAAAGCGACACCTTTGGAGATACACAAACAAATTCTTTCGCTAGAGGCCAAAGAATTTGGAGATAGAGCTTATTCCTCAGACTCTGACATTGGAGGCAGTAGTCTCAAATGGATTCCGGACCCAGGAAAGTTTCGTTGGAGAAGGATCCATTTCCTACACCATCACTCATCACCGCCAAATGGAGACCCTGCTTGATATGGTCATCATAGACAAGTAGGTAGACAACTAAAAACTTTTTCCTAGCCAGGAAGACATCAAGCACATTCTTAGAGACATCAGATATAATTTGGATGACATAGTTGCTTGGTTGTCTAGCATTGAGCGTTATATAGTCTCAAACTTAGACACTGAATCTAATGAGAACCAAGAAGGACCTGGGAGACCCTCAAGCCAATTCAACTTCTTCATCTTCAATCATCATTTTGGACTAAGGAGTCTAGTCAAATTTTGTTAAGTGGGGTAATCTGAAGGAAAACTTGTTTTTGGTTTTGATCTTATGCATCTATCAGTTAAGTCTATGTGTCTAAGGCTTCTAGCCTACAATTATTTTCTAGTGTTTGTCGTGTACTATTCTAAGTGTTTTTATACCGTGATTGGCTATATGTTGAAGCCAATTTTTTAGATCCTTAAGCTTTCCAATTTATCCATAGTTTCAGGGTTGTAAATCCATAAAAGTGCCATGGCTCCTAAGGAGCAAAATCTGAAGATGGAAATTTTGTAAAAACTATAAACTTTCGGTATTAATAGCAATCTAGTGGGAAACTTACAACAACAAAAAAGTAGAGTTTTAGGTTATAATAGTTCATTTTCTTCAATCACGACCAGGCTAGGTCATGGCATGAGTGAATAATCACTTTTTTAAAACCCAATCTGAGTTAAAGAATACATATGTCAAGTTATTCTATCATAGTCCAAGTGGATTGCAAAGCAAATAATAATAAAAAATATCTCATTGTATCTCAAATTTCAGTAAAGGTAAAGTAACACGAATTTTATGAAGAACGAGAATCATCAATGGACACTATACTTTCATCAAATGTGAAAATAATCATATGTGAATTATGTATATGTTAAAACTTCCATCTAATCATGGTCACTATGAATTAGGATTTTATATCTACTTAAAGTAGTCATGTATCAAGGTTTTAAAGAATAAGATAAATCATCATTTTCTTAACTTTCCTATAAATATTTTAAAGAAAAATATATTTTAAAAATATATATCAATATTATATTTCCATCTCTCTTTAAATATTATAAAATGTGTAAATCATATTCAAGTATTTTTAAGATAATAAAAAAATATTTTTTCTAAGAATTATTATCTCTTTAATATATTGTGATCACATCACATGCATCATAATAAAAACTATTAACAACATAACTTATACGAATAGAAAGCTTTATTACCTATATCACATTATATATATTGATCATATCACATGCATTATAGCTTATAACCAAAAACTACTGGCATTGGATTTTATATGACCACAAGGCCTTGTTACCCCTATCACATCATATATATTGTGATCACATCACATGAATCATAATTGAAAACTCCTAACATCGTAGATCATATGGCCACAAGGTCTTGTTTTCCAATAAAATTGTTACATGGTACAATCCACATATAACACACAGAGACATAGTAATTTTTATTCATTATCATCCAAACACAACTAAGATAATATATCAACATTATCATCACATATCATTAAAACATTATCTAGATGTTTATGGCTTATCATTTTTTCTCAACGTAATACAAAGTATGATACCATACACATTGTTATATAACAATGCAACATATAGTTGCATCATATCCTTCTTAAAATGTAATGAAAATTATAATAGCAAATATTGAAACATACATAATACTAAGTGGTGATAATCTCCCTTGACCTTATGCCAAAAGACAAATTGGCTCTCTTTTCTATCTTTTGAATAAAAAAAAAAAACAAATTGGCTCTCTTTTCTATCTTTTGAATAAAAAGCTTTGTTAATGTTGAGGTACCCCAGTGCCAATAACAAAGAATATTGTAAGTTAATCATGACATTCATGACCATTCAAATCATGCACTATATATTTTCCTCTTTATTTTGATGAAAAATGTATTCAAAGAATATCCCAATATTTTACATATAAAAGGTTTAATATAAAAATTGGATCAACGACATTCACCACATTACAAGATATTTTGAAAAAACCACTATCTCGATGTAATAGTGCCAACTAATTGTAACAAAAAACTATGATTACGAATTAAAATTAATTTAACTAAGAGGAGAAAACCATAAAAATTTTAAACGAAGAAAAAATATACGTTGAAACACATTTTTCAAGGATTTTGGTTGAACTTTGTATATGTCCCCGGGCTTTTTGATTATTAATGATTTAATATAGCTAAAATAAAACATCAATTAAGATATTGATTTTTAAGATTAAATACTCTTAATTGATTTTTAAGATTAAATGTGTATTTAATGTTATCCAGCTATGATATATATTCTCCTATATGTTCTTAATAGACCATTTAGAACTTATTATCCATAATATACCATTTAGAACTTATTATCAATCAATTTGGTAAAAATATTCCTTTGTTTATATTGAGTTTTATTTCCAAAAATCTTTTATATTTAAATACTTGTATTAATGCATATAACTAAATAAAATTTAATATCTAATTGGATTCTATGAGATTGAGTTCAATTACAAATATATTATTTAAGAATTGAAATTTACAAAATGTTAATTTGGATAGGGAAATCAAATGTTATATGGTGCAAAAAGTCCAAAGGCAACTATTTATGACTATTTCTGATGAACTTGTATAGTCTACTTCAGACTAATTAATATATATATATATATATATATATATAATATATATATATATATATACTTTTTTAATGTTTAATTAAAGAGAGAGAGGGAGCTAGAGATAGTTGTCCCATTGCTGGTTTAACAACTGAGTTATGATATGTTTTACCATCTCTAAAGATATATATATATATATATATATAATATATTTATATATATAATATATTATATATAAATATATAATTGTGTGACATTCATATACTCGTATTAATGCATATAGTAAAATAAATTCAATAAATGACTTCAAAAGTTATTGACTTATATAAGATGATTGCATTTACAAATAATTTATTTAAATACACATTTACAAAAAGTTATGAATTGAAAAATCAAATACCTTACAATTTCAAATGTTTAAAGTCATTCATCTATGACCCATATCTTGTTAACTTCAATGGCCCACTTATTATTAGGAATTTTAAGATATATATATATATATATTATATATAATATATATATATTATATATATATAATATATTATATGGGAAGAAATGCATCATAGTCTATAGAGTTTTATTTCAAAAATTATATATTACACTTATTTATACTAAGGCATGTAAATAAGTAAAATTCAATAAAATAAATTTGTGCCTCTTGCTTATATGAGATGATTTCAATTTTTTAAAATTACAAATTTACAAATATGTATCATAAGATAATGAAATAAAATGTCTTACAATTCAAAAAGTTCAAAGTCATAATTCATCTATAGCACATGTCCCATGAGCCTAAATAGTCTACTTAGCACTCATTATCAATTAATTACATGCCTTTTTTTAAGAGATACTACTTATTTACAATGAGGTTTTATCTTAAAAATTACATATCACAATTATACACTCAAACGCCTTTAAGTGACCTTGTGCCTTGTTTATTTATATTATGATATGATTGCAATTACAAATATTAATTGATTTAAGTATACAAATTTATACCCCTATCGGGGTACGAGCCGGTGGTTGGGACAACTTGGGGAAATTAATGACAAGTACCTCTTATTTATGTATTGCCACCTCCCACACGCTCAAGGCGATGGGTGTGGTGGCCCTTGGCATGAGTGCATGCAAGGGTGGTTGGAAAGGTGGCAGAGAAGGTGGTGAGGTAGGATGTATAGGAGAGTGGGGCAGACAAGTGGCTGAAGTTGGAGTGTTGGCTCGCGGAAGAAGGAGTTGGTGTAGGGGAAAGGGAGGGCGACGACATCCTCGGCATCAAGCTTGGAGACAGACTGCAATTGTATACAGGTATGTTTTTTGGCTTTTCTCCTCCATTGCAATGACGTTCTGTTTGGGTTTTTGCTGGTGGGAGAGGGGGAAAAGTAGGAATGTCAATTGGGGATTGAGAATTGCTGGTGGCAATGGGTGTAGAAATTCCCACTGTAGATCACCTGATAATGCAATATACTAAAGCAAAATACTTGATCCACTTCTACAAACAATTATGCGGAAGCTTAATCGAATTGAGCAAGATCAATAGAACACATATAACTGATAAGGAGAAATCAATCACACATAACACAGAAGAATTTACCTGGGGAAAGCCTCAACCTCAAACCCCAACTCTGTATTATCATACAAGTGGAAATATAGTCAAGATTACAAAAAGAATCAACTCACAAGCTATCCTGCTCTCTCTCCAATCCCTCTGTTGCTCATAGACAGTCAAAGGCCTCTCACAAACCTTCTCCTCTGCCCTCCAAGCCTCCTATTTCCTTGTGCAAATTTTCATGGGGTCCAGTGCTTCCACAAGTGTGAATTCCCACCTCACACTACTCACTTGGCTTAGAAATAACTGCACAAACCTGAAGGAGATAAATCCTTCTCCATGGATGAGTTTCCTTTATAGGAAAAATCCATCCAACTAATAGTATATTGTCCCTCCTCTAATCTCAACTGGGTCTCTGACAAAACTGACATGCATGAGTTATTTATGAGAGAATATTCAGTTATCTAAAGTGCAGCAGTTATATGCAAGCATGCATTAACTAATTGAACTCACAATTAATTCATCAAACTGTTTGAATTAATCTAAATGGACTTGACTCAGTTAACTGAGCCAACTAATTACAACTCAATATTACAGCTCATCCTTATCTCTTTAACTGATGGATAAGTTCCTCAATCAATGGAGAAAATGTTGCATGTCCTCGCATAGACTTCATGTTTGATTTTTCACAGCTAATTAACTCATGGTGAATTAATTAATTATTTTTCAAACAACTGTTAAGTTCAAATTCGAATTTTACTTCTCAATTTTAGTCCAGGGACTGACTAAAATTGGAATCTATCCCGAACTACTAAAAATAGAAATGTTATTTTTAGCACTTCCATTTTTCATTCCCTGTTGCTCAATCCAGCACTGGTCCCCAAACTGCTATTTATAGCAATGCTATTTTCAACACTTCTATTTTTAGCATTTCTTGTTGCTATTTTCAACACTCCCTCTCAACAAGAAAGGCATTCAACTCGAACCCGATCCTGTACCTTTGGAATGTTCTGCATGCAACACTTCTACCAAGTGTGGTTGCTCCAACAACTCTAAAAACAAAAAAAACTCCCAATTGACCTCTTTGTTGGGCTAGAAACATACTCTGATGCTGAAGCTCTACTTGCTTCTGACAAGTGCTCCCTCTTTGACCTCCGAGTTGCTGCAACACTCCATGCATCTCGCACCGTTGCACACCTCTTTGTGCCATCCTGCACTGGTGCAACACTCCTATGCCTCTCGCATTGTTGCAGCCTGCTAGCTCTACATAGTCCTGGGACTCCTACACTGTAACTTTCTCTGTCACTCCATCCCAAGCATCTGTCTTTACCCACTCATCCAGTCCTACTACTCCTCGTCGGGGCTCCCATAGCAAAGTTGAATCCAAAAGGTTGGGTACCTCAAGGATCCAGCCCCTATTTTAGCCTTCGTGGGACGATCACTCCACATCGCCCCACCTCACACCTGGAGGTATGGTTTCATGTGGTCCCTCTATCCACTTGGCTAGAAATTTCCCCCTACTGGAGGTCTCTGGATGAATGGCTGCCTCCACTTGATCTCCTCTCAACTTCTCTAGTTGTGGCTGCTCCACAACCTCTTGAAGCTGCTTCACCAACTGTGGCTTCTCCACAATTGTCTGAGACTTCTTCTGGCGTTGCATGTTGAGAGGTAATTTACTCTCCCTCTCAACCACCAAGTATCTAACCTTTGCCTTGCTCCTCAAGGTTTTGCATGCATCTTGTACCTCAAGTGCATACAGGTTCTTAACTAGCACACCAATCTGTTTCATCTTTCCCGCCGTCACGAAATTTCCTAGAAAAAGAGCTGATTTTAAGTCAGCGATATCTCCCTCATCCGAACTCCGATTCAGCCGATTTTTTTTTTTGAATTTGGGTGTTTTTCCGCAAGGAATCTAGATCTGCTATTTGCTTCTGAAAATTTTGCACAAAAAATTTCATATCTACTCTGAAAACTCGCGACCCAAAACTCAAACTTCGAAATCTCCTCTAGTATATTGTTCTCCACTTTGATCACCTTTGCTTTGATACCATGTAGAAATTCCCACTGTAGAACACCTGATAATGCAATATACTAAAGAAAAATACTTGATCCACTTCTACAAACAATTATGCGGAATTAATCGAATTGAGCAAGATCAATAGAACACATATAACTGATAAGGAGAAATCAATCACACATAACACAGAAGAATTTAACCGGGAAAAGCCTCAGCCTAAAACACCAACTCTGTATTATCATACAAGTGGAAATATAGTCAGGATTACAAAAAGAATCAGCTCACAAGCTATCATGTTCTCTCTGCAATCCCTCTACTGCTCATAGACAGTCAAAGGCCTCTCACAAACCTTCTCCTCTACCCTCCAAGCCTCCTATTTCCTTGTGCAATTTTTCCTGGGGTCTAGTGCTTCCACAAGTATGAATTCCCACCTCACACTGCTCACTTGGCTTAGAAGTAACTGCACAAACCTGAAGGAGATAAATCCTTCTCCATGGATGAGTTTCCTTTATAGGAAAAATCCATCCAACTGATAGTACATTGTCCCTCCTCTAATTTCAACTGGGTCTCTAACAAAACTGACATGCATGAGTTATTTATGAGAGAATATTCAATTATCTGAAGTGCAGTGGTTATATGCAAGCATGCATTAACTAACTGAACTCACAATTAATTCAACAAATTGTTTGAATTAATCTAACTAGACTTGACTTAGTTAACTGAGCCAACTAATTACAACTCAATATTACAACTCATTCTTATCCCTTTAACTGATGGATAAATTCCTCAATCAATGGAGAAACTGTTGCATGTCCTCACATAGACTTCATGTTTGATTTTTCAAAACTAATTAACTCATGGTGAATTAATTAATTATTTTTCAAACAGCTGTTAAGTTCAAATTCGAATTTTACTTCTCAATTTTAGTCCAGGGACTGACTGAAAAATCTATCCCGAACTGCTAAAAATAGCAATGCTATTTTTAGCACTTCCATTTTTCATTCCCTATTGCTCAATCCAACACTGGTATCCAAACTGCTATTTATAGCAGTGCTATTTTTAACACTTCTATTTTTAGCATTTCTTGTTGCTATTTTCAACAATGGGGTAGGCAACTAGCTGTAATTGCTTGGTTCTGTGTCTATGTCTTGGACTTGGTGGGCATCACCTCTAGCCTTTGTTGTGTTGACCCTGTGGTGTCTGGTATAGAGAACCCAGGTATTGCAACCCGCGGTCGGTGCGGGGTTGGTCGCAGGAGGCATGTGGGATGTGGCAATGAGACGAAAGATGGGGGAAGGGGAGAGCAGTCAAGATGTTGTATAGGAGTAAGGCCATACTGCCGCAACTAATGCACTTGTTGGGCTACTGTGAAACTCTACTGTGGATATGGAAATGCTAGGGACCTAGAGTGGAAAGTTGGGTATGAAAAAGACAATGACCTTGCTCAAATCTCCCAGGCTGAGAGGAAAGGGTTTACAATTACTGCTTGGCAATTCGTTGGCCTGAGGTTGGGCTTAATTTCTTGGCCTTGGCAAGGGGACACCTACCCGACTGTGATTGTGAGGTACTAGGTATGGAGGTGTGGCGTGATAGAGGGTTGCAAGAGACCGGTCCCCTCTTGGGACTGGTTCTCTGCCCATTCTAGATCCGGCTCTGATAGTAAAAGGATAGGAGAGGAGCATAGGGAGGCTAACCTCACCGTCAATGCAATTCAGGGAAGGAACAAAAGCCATATTATATTAAATTGTTTTCGATTAACAAATTATCGTTATGAACAGGTCTCAGGAATTTCTGATATGGGTCAGCTTGCGAGAGGTCGGGAATGAAGAAGGTGGGGGTAGGTCCCCAGGAAGGATAAGGATACGAGCACGTCAGAGCCTCACAGAGGGAGAAAATCAGTAGAAAATATTATCAGTGAAGCTGTTGAGGCTTACTGGGAGGGTACTGATGAAGGAATTCAAAAGCTGTTAGAAGAATGGGAAGACACAATTAAGTAGGGCAGTGAGACTGAGGAGGATATGGAAAACTAGAGGACCCTTGTCCCGGATCCTGGCAACACTAGAGGAAGAATTACGCAGTTCAAACAGACCCTTTACCTTTATTGGCTTATGAAAATCCTATTGGGAAAAGCTATGGAACAAATCTCGGTGGGCATGGCAGTATCACTCCAAGGTATGTCGAGCTACAAACAAGACCTACAAAAAATACAATTCCAACTCCATAAGCAAGACATTAGGCTGGACAGAATTGAAAGACACATTCCCTGCATCCTAGAATTGTCTGAGATGCCCGGATCAACAGTCAAGGACTCGACACCTATGGAATCAGCCTCAGAGGAGCATAAGGGCTAATTAGTTTCCTATGCATACTTTTGTTTTATATGCGGTTAGCTTTTAATTTTCATCATGCAAGTAAATGTATAGATAGAAATATAGAGTATGGACACGAAACAGAGACATATATAGATTGGTTAAAGAGATTAAAACTCTACAATTTTTGGATGTCTTACAATGCAGATAGGTGGCCAACAAACTTGGTTTCCTACTTGGGCAAGTTGAGGCCACCTAGCCAATCTATGTGGTGTAAATTTGCCTATGATTGACTAGAAAATGAAAAGGTCATGCCAAGCTTAAAAAAAAAGTATACAAATTTATAAAAAAATATGGATTGAGAAATCTAATATTTGATAGTGCAAAATATTCGACATCATTCACCTATTTCACATCTCCTTTTAGCTTGAATAGCCCACTTAACATTCATCCTTATTAAGTAAATTATTGTAATCGTTTTGGTAAGAACTACACCTTTACTTTTGTACAACTTTATTTCAAAATTTACATTTTTATACACAAGTATTAATGCATATAAGTAAATAGAAGTTAAGAAGCTCAACGGAGAATATTTTTGCTGGAAGCCTCAAGGAACATGATTTTAAAGGATCATGGGGAAGAATGGAGATTAAAGATTTGAGCAATATGGTTAAAAAGTGGGGATGGGAATTCAAACTTTTTCCACAATATGCTAAAGGGCATCAAGCCTCAATCACGAATATGGTCCCTTGATGACCCGAAGGGAGGTCAGGCTAATAATTTTGAGGCTTTGGCTTGCTTAGAGGTTAATCATTTTAAAGCTCTGTTTAAAGCTCCCAGAGACTATTTTTTGGTCGAAATAATCAATGTAGCTAGACACTTTCCTCAGTATACAGAAGAAGAAACAAACAACTCTTTGAAGGCTCCTGTGTTGGAGGAAGAGCTTAAAAATGTTCTACACAACTTTTAGAAAGATAAAAGTTTGGGCCCTAATGGATGGTCAATTGAATTTTTCGTTGATTTTTATGAGCTTTTGGGGGGAATCTCCTTGCAACTATTGAAGATTCAGGCAGTCTAGACGATTGTATGATGCTTTCAACTCTACTTTTATAGTTTTGATTCTGGAGTTATATTTCCCTCGTTCTTTTGATGATTTCAGGTCAATCTCATTATGCGACTATATTAAATCAGGATAGAATATGAGGGCTTCTAGAATATTAAATCAATAAATTCAAAGGAATGGTTCTCAAGATTGATTTGTCAAAAGCATATGATAGGGCCAGTTGGGTATGCATCAAAATGTTGCTTACACACTTGGGCTTTGAGGTAAATTTTATTAACTAGATTAGTGTTGCATTACTTCAACCCAATTAATGGATATGCCTCAAATTTTTTCCATGCTGAGAGAGGGCTTCATGGGGGATGCCCACTCTCACCCTCTCTTTTCCTTCTGGAGGTGAAGGGTCTCAGTCGTTTGTTAGTTGATGCAAAGAGTAGAGGTGATTTAAAGGGTCTATTGGTTGTAGGGGACCTATTCATCACAAATTTATTATTTGTGGATGATATCAAGTTGTTTTGTGATGGTTCTAAAAGGGATTTGGTTGCACTTAAATTTTCTTTGTCCCTATTTGAAAAAATCATCTAGAATGATGGTTAATTTATAGAAGTCTTCTTTTATTATGGTTGGGTTATCATGTGAGGAGTATACTGTAGCTAAAGGTCTCTTTCCATTCCAATCAAATCCTATTAATGAAGGTCTTAAATATTTGGGCTTTTACCTAAAGCCTAACTTCTACAAGAAGGTGGATTGGAATTGGCTATAGGTTAAGATTGAAAAAAGACTTAAAATCTGGAGTTTTAGATGGATATCAAGGGAAGGTAGATTGGTACTTATCAAATTTGTTTTAGAAGCAATTCTAGTGTTATGGATATCTCTTTCTTGGATTTTGAAAGGGATTTTTTTAGCTATACACACAATATGTTGTAGATTCTTATGGTTGGGAGCTAAAGATGGAAAATTTTAATTTACATGGGTTAGATGGGAGAAAATAGCCCTACCTGGGGTGGGTGGGGGCTGAAGAATATTTTGTCTTTTTCCAAAGCCCTAGATGTGAAGGTGGGATGGAGGCTAATATCTTCTAATAGTATTTGGAAGGAAGTGGTCTACATGAAGTATATCTTTCCATATTGCCTCAAAAATTGGACACATTCTCTAAATAAGCATTACTTAAATGCCTTTGTTGTATGGAAAATGGTGGTAAGTTATTTTGTAGTTATTGAACACAACCTGGCATGGAAAGTTGGTTCTGCGGAGAGAGTTTGTATTGGCCTAGATGCTTGTGTTAGGTGTGATGCTAACTATTCGTTGCCTTAGGATGTGGTGGCTTTTCTAAATGATATAGGATTTTTTACTTTAATTCAAGTGGTTGGCCCGATCAGGTTGTCTATCTAGGCACAAGGTTGGTTAGGGGCAAATCAAATAAACGTTCCAACAAAAAGATCAGATATATGGCAAAATTACTTCATTTCATTAAATGCCTCCCACGTCAGGATGAGTTATAGGGAAGATCTATTGCAATGGTTTGACTCCCCAACGAATGGATACCTAAGTACTATGGTTGATAAGGAGTTGGATGATGTAGCTTGGTGGTGGCTACAATTATGGAAGCTTAGTTGTCTGGCTAAGTCATGTTTATTCCAATGGTGTATTCTTAAAAAAAAAAGATTTCGATAAGGGAAAATTTGGAAAAGAGAAGTTTCCATGGGCCCAGTTGGTGCCTACTTTGCAAGGCTGCCAAAGAGACTGTTAATCACCTTTTTCTTGCCTATCCCCGTGTTGTATCAAACATTGCTCATACTTCCTTATCACTGAAATTGATATGTCAAGGATTATCATCTTTAGATGCATGACATTCATGGTGGGGTGTTGCTTCTCCAAAAAAATTGAGAAATTTTCCATATTATAAATTAGGGGATATGGTTATTTAAAAATCAAGCTATTTTTAAGAATTTTTCTGTTCCTCGGGAAAGAGTGGTTTCCAACTCTTTAGTTATTTATGATTTTATCCCAAATCCTCTTGAATCTCAAAGACAGAGGATCGTTTCCTTGGAAGTGGTGGATAGATGGAGGCCTTAGGCACATTTCGGCAGTGTGGCCCAGCTGAATGATGACTATGGGGGAGGCGTAATTTTATGTTTATAGGATTCCCATTTTTTCAAATTTCAAAGTGGCTTAGGTTGAGGCTCAAATAACTTTGCATATCCCTACAATTTAAAATTGCTTCTTCTTTTTGCATTTGAACAAGGATGCATGCAACTTCAAATCTTTGGCGACTCCCAAATTGTTGTGAACTGGTTCAATGAATTTACTTGATGTCATGTGCATTCTCTTATTCCTTTGTTATAAATAGTTTTATAGTTAAAAGACATTTTTGACTATGTCTCATGTACTCATATTTTTCAGGGAAATATATACTTTGGTTGGTTGTATTTCCAAAGCGAGGGCGCAATAGGACACAGGCATGTGGAAGGTTGTCGAACACAATGGAGTAGATTTCTATGAGTTATACCACAATCCATTTATAGATGGTCTTTCTCATATTCAGGCTTGATAGTTTCTATTGATTAGTTTCTTCATGACGGTCTTCATGTGACAGTTTGTTTTATGCCACACAAGGGGAAGTATATGTTTTTATTTATGATGTTTGGAATTGATGATATGTATGTAACTCGATGTTTTGTATGATCTCTTTATATATAATGGTTGTGAGATCAATGGTTTTGAGACTATAACAAATTTTGATATTTTGATGGATGATTGTCCCTTGGATAGTTAGGTTTTGAATGCACAACAATGCATCTGCAAAATGCAATTTTCATTTTTTTAATGAATGAAAATTATGATTTTTTATTGGGGAAAAAAGTAAATAGAAGTTAATAAATAATTTTGTACTTCAATGGCTTATATGAGATGATTTCATTTACAAATGACGATTTAAGGATACCATATACAAACTAAAAAGAAAAAAAAGTATGCATTGTTTTTTTTTTTCCTTTTTTCCCCTGTATAGTGTAACAAATTCAATTCAAAAGATAAAATAAACAAACCTAAAAAATTCAAAATAAATAATAAACAAACCTAAAACTATATATTAATATCATTGTCAATTCTCATATATTTATTAAAAAACATATTTATTCAACAAAAACTATGTCCAAGTTATGTTGAACAATTGGAATGTACTTAAAAAAATATCTTGATATGCTACAATGAATTATATGTTCTATTGAACATTCAAATGTAGTCACATTTCTCTTTTATACAATGAAGTATCTTAAGAGAGGGGGATAAAACTTAAAGCCAAGTATCTTGCTCTAATCATGTATAGGATTTTATTAAGATGTGGTTTGATTGATATTCTACAAATTGAGAAGTAGGCTTTGATTTATCTATTAGCAATACAATTGATTCTTCACATTTATTTACATATCAGGACCAAACATTACTCAACCTCTTCTCATAAAATATATTGTACTCTTTGCTTTGAATTTTGTTTGCAAAGGATGACAGTGCATATCGCATGTGAATTCAAGGTCCCTTATATAAATATTTGATTTTTCAAATACTGATTGGATGGACTTGTCAATGTTGACATTTAATGTTCATATTGGAACATCATAATTTTTTTTATGTAGTATTTTAATATTTATGTCTGAAAGACCTAAAAAATAGGACTTATCACCAAAATCAATCCAATTTAGTTTTCTTTGAATATGACAACTTGGTTCATCTATATTGTATAACGAGAAGAATAATCCATCCATTCCAAAAATCAACATCATCTTTTGACTAATATTAATTCCCATATGAATCTACATTGCAACGACCTATATAAAATTAACCTATCTCAATTTCAATATTTCGTTACCTAAAAACATTGAAACATGACATATGAAAGCATCTCAAAAAATCATATTTCTATTTATTATTAATTTTCCCATTTGCATGCAAAGGGAATTTTGTAAGGAGTAAAATGACAATTAAAAAAATATAACTGTAGTACCCTAATTCAAGTGAACACACTAATGATATGTTAATTTATCATACAACCTACTACATTTAGTTAATTTGAATTAAATAACTAAGTCATATGTGGACACATTGAACCACCATTTAAATAATTTTAAAATTATAATAATTAGTTAAATTGTAATTGAAAAATACAAATACCATTGCTCAAGTCAAGCAAACAAATTGATTATATGTTAATTTCCACATACAATATAATACATTTTTAAAATTTCAAACAACCAATTTAATTATAACTTAATTTCTACATGTAATCTAATACACTCTTTAACTTTATGTAATAGAATTTTTTTATAAGAATACAAATAATAATCCTTCAAATCGCTATTTCTTAAGAGCTATAATGATAGGGGTGGTGGGAGGTGGGTATTGCCCTAGAGAAATTAAAGTTTTAGAGTATTCACGGGGCTTGGAGAAGATGAAAAATAATTAGGTAGAAGTCTATGGTTTACTTCAAGTCATTCTTCTCACCAAGGAATTCTAGGTCTTTTCTCTTATTGTATTGTGTGATTCCCTTTTAATAATTTAGTATTTGGTCAAAGGATCTTCTCCTAGAGACAGAGTTCTGGATAATCTTCCAAGGTTGCAATTTGAAGTTTGGAGAGGTGATGTTTAATGGTTAATTAAGGTCATCCTCCACACCCTAGTGGATTAAGCATGCATCCTATGTTCAAATAGTAAACATGGATTTAGGAAAATATGTTGTAATCAAGGATTACATTTTGAAGTAGGCTATATGTACTACAAATTTTGTTTAATTTTGGAGCTCTACTGGAAGCTATTCACCTCCAAAGACCTGTATATGCTTAGTATCGGTTATATTCCTCTCTGAAAGATCATTTTGGTTCAGGAGTATGTATATGATACTAAAGATGGAAGAAAATCATAATATAACTCTTGATGTACAACTGTGATCCAGACATAGATTTACAATTAATACAAATATTCTCATTATTGTATAAAAAAAAAGAAAGAAAGAAAAAAAAAGAAAAAGAGTTATAATGATAAGTTAAACCACAATTAGAAAAAAAATACAAGCATCTAAGTCAAGGAAATTGACTAATTATCTAATAATTTCTACATACAACCTAATACATTTTAAAATTTCTTTAGAATAATAATTTTTTATGCTAACATATTAAACAACCATTCAAATTATTAACTTTTATTAATTTAATTTCTCAATAAAAATAAACAAAATAATAATATTTCATTTTTTTATTGACAATAACCCAATCACAGATGCTTATATTAATATCATGAAACATAACTAAATCAAAATTGTAAATGCTACCAGATATAATAATAATTTATGATTTCATACCTACAATGACTAAGAATTCATATATTTATAATTATATTTATGTTTACATGAAATATACAATAGTCATATTAAAGTACTACTAAATGCCATTGAAAATCCTTCAATGTAGCTCTCACATTTATTGCCTTATTGAATTTATTCAACCTTATGTGTGTCTTAGTGATCAACCACTTATCCTCTTGGTTCTTTCCCATTAATGGAGTAACAAGAATGACATTTTCATCGGGATTTTCTTTCACTCTCTTAATCAAACAATTCATTATAACAATGTTAGTTGCATCATATCTAATATGCATTTTTCATACTTTTTCAATGATTTAGTGTGCATAAATTTTGTCAATTTATGGTTTACCATATAAAGCAATCCATGTAAACACAATATATGATCATGTGATGTTTTTATGACTATTTTTTTAGAATCTTTGTTGTATGTTGTTGCAAAGATGTTATTTAACTTGCAATGTCAAGAGATTCATTCATGAAACGAAAACATTTTTTTTTTATGAAACCAAAATAATTTTATTTTTATTGTGTAATCCATGACCCTTCACACTCAATATGTTTTTTTGATTACATCATCATTGATGTTCTAATAGAAAATGTCCTTTTAACTAATTTCCTTTTACTCATTTTCACTGTGAAACAATAACATATTATTTAGTTAAACCATTTTATTTATATAATTAAATATTTAAGAAAATTTTGTTAAAAAAATACACCCTTTTTGAGTATTTTTTGTACCATTTATAGATGGGTCACTCTTCTCTTGTATTATCTTCATAAAACTCAGAGTGAAAAGTGTTAAGCATTCAATCAAATACCAATAATACTCTTTTTTTTTTTTTTTTAATTCCATAATATAAAACATATTTAATGCTTAATTCATAATGATTTTTGTTTGTTTGTAAATTCCATAATATAAAATATATTTGATGCTTAATTCATAAGGAAAGAAAATCATTTTCAATACAACATTAAAAGAGAAAAACACACTTTTTAACCATTTTTATTGTTATTTTTGTTTATTTATTTATTTATCTTTTTAACAAATATAAAAAATGTTATGATGGTTACAAGGATTAAAATTTTAAAAATAATAACAAAAGCAATAAAAACGGTTAAAGAATTCAGACTTCTGTGATCCATAATCTTGTTTGTGAGAATAATTTCGGGCAAACAAATAAATATAATAAATAAAATAATAACTACTTAAGGTTCTAATGATTTAATTCTTACCTTAATAATAAAAAAGGTAATATGATAATAATATTTACCCATTAATTTATCTAATTATTTAAAATAAATACTATTATATAATATAATATTATAAGGGAAACAAATATATATAATGGTAAGTAAATATATTATATTGAAATATTAAATATTAGTAATAATTGATATTAACATTAAAAATAATATAATGTATAATATTATATATAATTATAATAATAATATATAAAGAGAAAAATAAAATAATTAAATAAAATTTAGGTCCCTCCCCTTGAGCCTGGTCAAATCTAGCTGTTAGATGTCCTGTTTAACCGTTACTCAGTCAAATTTAGCTGTTGGAATGGCCTGTTGTCTCTATTTAACTCATCGCTCAGTTTGGATCTTCAACTTGTCTTGACGATGAACCACACTTGTTGGTTCGAAACGCGTTGACAAATGATTTTTTATGTGATTTTGCCGAAATTATTCTCACAAACAATAAAAAGGGTTATAAGTACCTAATATGATATTATTAAAGTTTTGCACCTTATTATTGTCTTTGTTTTTCTTATTTGTCACCATCTTAAACATACTAAATGTTTTAATTATTTTTTTTCTCGGTAAAAGCTATTTCTATTAACTGGTAAACATGATAATATTACATGAGGGAGCGGCTGCAGGAGCTCGCACTTCGAATACTTTACAAAATTTCCCCATTACAGAAGAGCTGGGGAATCTCACCAAAACTAACAACCAATTCAACAAAACTAACAGCCAAATCAATTGGCTTTACAAACAAACTGAGAGAGAAAGAACTGAAGATAAGCATATGACCCGAGCTAAGAACCCTGGACCGAGACCCGAACAAACACGACGGCAAGTAGAAACTCAAAACTGGGCATTGCTTCCAAAGCAGCCTCCCAAGAACCAAAAACAGCGACCTCAAGAACCACCTGTTCATTTTTCCTCTTCCCCCTGCGTCTCCTCGGCCTGCTGACACGCGTCGTCCTGGCTGAGCACTTCTTTTTCGTCCAACATGTTGCCCTCCTGAGTCCTGTCGATGGTGCCAGCGTCGGGATCCAAAATCAAATTGACACAGTCAACCAGGGGAGGAATTAGGGGAGGCGAATCAACCTGGATAATTAGTTCAGCTTCCTTCTTGACAGCCATGGCAATTTTGGCAGAAGAACGCTCACTGTTGTGGGAGGAATTGGGGTCAATGCAGGAGATAGGAGGCACTTGGTTAATTTCCTCAGACATTAGGATGGTTATCTGGGCTGAAATCAGAGGGCGGTTCAGATTGCTTTGAAATTTAAAATGCGTGGATTGAAAGGCACTGTTTGGAATCGGATGGCGAGTGGGATTGCTGGCAAGAGGGTCCTCAGGGGAGGAGGTGAGGTTAATGGTAGTGAGCAACGGGGTGGGCTGAGGGCGAGCGGAGGGACGTTTACTACTACCAGGTCTTTCCCCGGAGCGAGAGCGTTTCCCTGTTCGTTTCATGATGCTAACTATAACTGAAACCTTAACCGAACCAGTGCAGAACCCAGTATTATGCCTTAGAGAGACCGAGGGCACCGAACCAAATCGAAAAGCAGAGCAAAACACAATTGAAACTCGAAACCGAGAGACAGAGCCAGTGTAGCGAATATAACAACGAATGGACCACTTACCCCAGGCCGCTGAAGGAGTTCCAGACCGTAGAACGCAGGTAGAGTGAAAGGGCTGCAAATTCGAGCCAAAACCAGCTCGAATTTTCCCTCTGAGGCCAGACTCCCTCTCGGCTTCACACTCAGTTCTCAGAACGAACCGAACAACATAATCCTTAACCAACTGCATAGTGGAATGATCACCGGGTGTCTCCAGGTAAATAACACTCCGCAGGCTGCGTTGGGCTTCGGCCTCCATTAATGGCGCTGTCCTGCACCGTCCCTTGTCCATTAAAACATTCCTCCCGCCTCCGTTCGTTGCCTAGGGCTCCACGCTGCAGAGCAGGTGGCGGCACTGTGGGAATTAACTCTGCATGAATGCCATTTAAGGCAGGAAGATCACCCGGATCCGGGAACTAAATGTTTTAAATTATGAAAATGAATAAAAATGATTAAATAAGAAGATAAACAAATTGACAAGTAAGTGATATTATATTGTTTGTTCTTGATTATAGGTTTGTTTCACAATATTTGTTCTATTTATTTGTCTCTATAATATACAATTAAAATGTTATGAATTATGACAATGAATAAAATTCATTAAATAACAATACAAAGGAAAACATGTTAAGTACCAAACATGATATCACGTTCTTAATTATAACTTGTTTCACATTCACTTGGATTAATACTTTTTTTCTCCTTGTAAATATAGTGTAAACAAGGTCGCATAGCTAGTGTTCTTTGCTGCTTAGTTTAATTATTGAACTTTGAAAGGTATGCATTAATTTTTACATTTGGACAAGGGCTACATTGTAGATACTCTACCTATTTTAAATATAGTTAAATTAGAATAAAAAGCAATACCATACAATACTGCTAATAACATCAGACTTATAATATGTAGACTTATAATCATAACTTTGCACAATTAAGTTTAGCTGAAGTTAGAGTAAAAAACCCTAAAATTTTAAAAAGTCTAAAATAAATTATCTTTTTATTAATATTTTCATAATCCACTAAATGTGAAGCATCATCTTATGTTATACATTTTGTATATTATGAAGCATCTTTTTGTTCATTGTAAATTTTATTTATTTAATGTATATTAAATAAAATCAACTAATTACATTATTTCAATATTATAATTAACCTAAAAGTGAGGTAAAAAATGAGTAAAATATGGCTATGGAATTGTTTATTTTGGGTGGTCATCAAAATTTATATTTATTTATATTTATGTTACCACAATTTACCATCTCGCAAGAGGTGTAAGTGTCTTATTATATTAATGTGGAACTCGTGTTATTTCATGAAATGTTTTCGATAAATAGATTTTAGGCCTGGCTATGGTGCTTGAATCTCGAGAATAAATTTGAACCATGAATGTGTGAATAGGGTATGTACAAACCTGAATACAATGAAAAGTTGGAAATGCTAAACTGGTCAGATTTCTCTGAAAGGTAAAGTCTTCATAGAAACCTTGCTATAGAAGGAGTGTTTTACTTTGGCATGAGGTTCACAAAAAAAATGGTGGAGATCAATCACCTCAATGCAGATATACTTGAAAATTTGATTTTATGGAACTTTGTATGAGTAGTTGAAAATATGATAAAATGTCAGGGAAAATTGCCATAGAACGTCCAAAAAGTGGCAGAATTACGTATTGATTCGGCCAAATCCCTCTGGAACATCCAAAAAGTGGCATAATTATGTATTGATTCAGGCAAATCCCTTTGGATTACAACCTATGTTTCAAAAGCAATCATCCAAAGAGTGGTGAAATTACATTTTGATTCCACCAAATCACTTTGATGTACAACATACGCCTTTCTTGTATGACCTGGGCGAGTAATATTTTTAGAGTTAAGATGAATCTAAGTTGGTTTAATTATTAATTATAAATGTAATTATGAATATAATTATAAATATAATTACAATTACAATTACAAATATTGATTTTATAATTTATTATGTGATATTTAATTGGTTATGATATAGGAGAGTAAATATTTTGAGATTAATCTGATTTAAAAGTAATTTGGAATATTTTAATTATATTGAGAGGTCCAACCCTTCATTTTTATCTTTCTAAATTTATATTTACTAATAAAATTATAAAATAACTTTACAAATT
>APFE031032136.1:3620-37120 GCA_000404065.3 Pinus taeda | reverse complement strand
TGAAAGACATTGCGAGGCTGCATTCGCCTGAAATCCTTCTCATCCAGGAGACAAAGCTGGAGGACACTCTTCTCCTCCAATCCAGCAAAATTTTCTGGCACAAAGGCCTCGGTAGAGCTGTCAGTGCTAGAGGCGCCTCTGGTGGGATTGCCTCCTTCTGGGACAGCTCCAAGTATGACTTAACTCACGAAGAAAGTTGCCATCACTGGATTTTCACTCAGCTCCTCCACAAAGACTCTGGTCAACAAGTAAGTATGTTCAACCTTTATGCTTCGGTCTCTCCAGCGGAGAAAAAAATTTGCTGGGACTCGCTCCAGTCTTTTCTTTTATTGCACAGTCTAGAAAACATCATTATTGCAGGGGATCTGAACGTTACTCTAGTCGCTGAAGAGAAAAAAGGGGGTTCTCCTGTAAGGGACCCAGCTAGAGAATGGATAGAAGATATAATGATTAGCTGGGATCTGGAGGATATCAAGCCTTCAGCTAGGAAATACACTTGGTCTAACAAAAGGTTAGGTCCCAACCACATAGCTGCTCGTTTGGACAGATTCCTCGTCCAAACCTCCTTCCTTACTAGTGGTCTAATGGCCTCTTCCAAAATTCTTCCTAACTGCTCTTCCGATCATAAACCCATTAGTCTCGAGCTCTCCAAGGATGGATTTCTTGGCCCCATTCCCTTTAGATTTAGCCCTTTGTGGATTCAGCAAGAGGGTTTCCATGAGGTGGTGTCTGAAGTCTGGAACCGACATGTCCTGGGATCCCCTTTCTATGTGTGGGAAGAAAAGTTGCTTGCTCTTAAGAGAAGGCTCAAGGAGTGGGCTAAAACTCTGAAAACTCCAGCTGCCAAGAGAAAAGAGTCATTAGATAACCTTGCTGCCCTCCAATCATTAATGGAGGACTCTGCTGTTACCCAAAGTCTGCTCCAAAAAGAAGTTGAGTTGCAAAAAGCGCTCCATAAAGCTAGTAGGGACGAAGAGGAGTATTGGAGACAAAAATCCAGAAACTTATGGTTATAGGCCAGTGACAAAAACACCAGTTTTTTCCATAAGCATGCTGAAGCTCGCAAGCAATTCAAAAATGTTTCAGCAATTCGCTCCAACGATGCAGTGGTTAAAGATTTTGAAGGCATCAAGAGAGCAGCCTTCACTTTTTTCAAAGAGCTTTATTCAACGCCTGCTGTCCCTCCTATAGACACCCATGCCTATCCGATTAATCTAATCCCCCTCTGTGTTCAAGACTCTGTCAACACTATGCTGACTGCTCCGATCAGCATGGATGAGCTCAAGAAAGCCTTGGATTGCATGGAGCCGGATAAGGTGCCAGGGCCTGATGGGTTCACTGCTAGGTTTCTTCAGTCTTGCTGGTCAACTATCAATAAAGACCTCCTAAGAATGGTCAGGAAGTCCCAATCTTGCTCTAAGATAGGAGGCAGTACCAATTCAGCCTTCCTTTATTTGCTCCCGAAAGAGAAAGGAGCTTCAGATTTTAGTAGATTCCGTCCCATTTCGTTGTGTAATACTAGCTATAAACTGATTACCAAGATCATATCCATCCGTCTCAAGAATATTCTGCCGGACATCATCCCGGAGAATCAAGGAGGCTTCATCAAAGGGAGAAAGATACTGGATAATATTGTGCTGGTACAAGAGGTAGTTCATTCAAGTTGCCAAAGAAAAGAGAAAGGAATGGTGATAAAACTCGATCTGGCAAATGCTTTTGACAGGGTTAGGCATGACTTCCTGTTCACTGTAATGAAGAAAATGGGCTTCTCAATAACCTTCATAAATTGGGCGAAAGCCTACATTGCCTCTCCTTGGATTGCACTGCTGGTAAATGGCCGTTCTACTGAATTTTTTAATGCATCTAGGGGATTAAGACAAGGTTGTCCGCTATCCCCTCTCCTCTACGCTATTCAAGCCTCAGTGCTTAGTTTCCAGCTGGACTATTGTCAACAGGTCCAAACTCTGCCAGGCCTCAGAATGGTTCACAATGTTAAAGACATAAACCATGCCCAATTTGCCGATGATACTCTGCTCCTTGGAGGAGCGAGCATCATCTCGGCCAGATCTTTTAAGAAGGAATTGGACATATATAAGGAGGCCTCCAACATAAGATAAACTATTTAAAAAGCACAATCTATGGCTGGAAATGCCCGGTCAAAGATCTGGCTGACATTGTTTGGCTCCTTGAGATGAAAGTTTGTCAGACCTGGGAGTCCTTTAAATATCTTGGGATACCGATCTTCAAATCCATACCTAAATTTGCCCACTGGATGCCCCTCTTAGACAAGCTTAAGCTTAGAATACAGGCCTAGGGAGCCTCCTGGCTGAACACTGCTGGGAAAATAATTCTTATGAAATCTGTTCTAATAAGTATGCCTCTTTTTCAACACTCCATTCCGCTGGCTCCCAAAACCTTTCTCAGTAAAATGGATGGTATTCTGAGGAGATTCCTTTGGGAAGGGGGGAAAAATAATGAAAGAAGACTTCATTTAGTTAATTGGGACACCATTAAGAGGCCATCCCTGGAAGGAGGTCTGCAAATAAGAGATTTGGCAGCACAAAATCTCGCACTAGGCTCTAAAATCCTGTGGAATATTGTAGCTGGGAAAGTTAGCTGGAGTAAGAAAGTCCTGTGGAAGAAATATTTTCAAGGTCAGCGATTGAGATGTTTGGATCAACCGCCAAAAACCAACAAAGGTTCCCCAATTTTCAAGCTTTGTCTCTCTACTTTGGAGCATTTTAGGTCCAATCTCTATTGGATCCCAGGTAATGGGAAAAAAATCAGAATATGGGAAGACTAGATCCTAGGAGATCAACCATTGAACCACATAGAAGGTCTTGTGAATATTAAATCTTGGCTACAGTCCAACAGTAAGGAAACCATTTGGGACATATCCACCTGGATGGAGGATTTTGGTAGATGGTGGGGCAGCTGGAACCTGGGAGAGGTTCCACATCGATTGCAAATTGAAGCTTCATTACTATTAGACCATCTATAAGGAAAATATCCCATTTCAGCTACAGCTAAGGACAAAAGGGGGTGGGGCTCCCATTCTGGCTCTTTCTCGGTTGTTGAAGGTTACAAAAGTTTGATTGCTGTTCCTAATGTCCCTCCTGACCCAACGCAATGGAATTTTATTTGGACATTCCCTTCGCTCCCAAAAATAGACTTCTTCTGCTGGACGTTAGCTCACAATAGCATTCTCACTAGAGATAATCCGAGAAAACGTGGAATGGAAGGCCCATCCAGATGCCCTTTGTGTTTGTCAGAGGAAGAAACGACTAATCATTTGATGTTGCTGTGCCCTTTTGCCAAAGCTGTTTGGAAGGGGGTTCTGAGGTCTAGGCTGAGAAGGTTGAGCTGCCAAGATATATTCCAAATCTTCTTCATGAGTGGGCCAAGTTATCTTCGTTCTAACTCATTAAAAAAACCCTCCTTAAGACTGTTTGGATGTGGATCCCTAAATACACCTGCTGGAAGTTATGGTTGGAAAGGAACAATAGATTGTTCAGGGATGAAACCTGCACTACAAACAACGTTATCTCCAAAATTAAAACACTCTTGGGAGAGACTTTGGATGCTAAACCGGCTTTAAAGAATGAAGTAATTCTGGACAGTGAGGAGGAGCTTTGGCTGAAAGATATTGTTCCAAATTATCAAATCAATCCTACTTCCTCGGCCTCCTTCCATGCTATGTGGGAAATTCGCCTGGAAGAACAGGAGTTTTTAAAGTGGCGTTCTGCTCTGGATGACCACTGTCTCTTCTTCAACGGGGCCTCCAAAGGCAACCCTGGGGCTGCAGGTGGGGGCGGTGTTCTTCTGAATCCTGATGGCTCTACTTTTCTCAGGTATCATTGGGGACTGGGATTCGAAACAAATAACAGAGCAGAGGCTTTGGCTCTGTGGCAGGGGCTTTCTCTGGCTCTAAATCGGAACATTCACTCTCTGACGGTCTTTGGTGACTCCAGAGTTATCATTCAAGCGCTGAACTCCCTTTCGAATCCTTCACAGATCCACTTAGTCCTCATTCTCAAGAAATTAGATTCATTTTGGCCAAGTTCCGAACAATATCCTTTTACCATATTCTGAGACATCTGAACTCTCAAGCTGATCTGGAAGCCAATCTTAGCTCAGCCCGTAGCCAAAGAACTCTTTCAGTCAATTCCGAAGAGTCTCTCTGCATCATTCCATAATCTCCTTTAGACCTTCACTTTCAGCAAGTCTGTTCACTCTGCAACACTGGGGGTTCACATCTGTTCTGGTATCAATGGACTTCTGCAACAGGCTTTTTTAGATTATCCTCCAAGCTCTGATCAGCTGTTCCTGTCACAGTTTGTCCATCTTTCGCACCTGGATCCATTGGTAGGAAATCAATACAAAAATGATTAGATGCACCGGCAATCAACACCTCCAAGCAGCGGAGCAGGATCAACTATATTTACTTTACGAGGCCAGCTTCTTTGGTTCAACCAGAAGGTGGTTTGTATGGCCATTGCCCAAGGATTTAGTGGTTGGATGAGGAGCAAGCAAAGGCCCTAAATGTAGGCATAGAGCAAAAATGAACAGAGCATTTCCAATCCCAGCAAATTGGATGAATCTCAGTCAACAAAAGGCGGTCCTGACAAATCCAGCAGTTTCATAGCTCCTCCAATCAGGGATTTAGCGACACATCTCCTTCAAATGGTGGTCCATCTGTAAGCTCCAAAATCAACCGTGGTCCGACCTCAATGGTGACACCTCCTACTGTATCAAAGCGCGAATCCCCTTTCAATGTATCAAGAATTTTTTTTGGTCTAACAACGTTGTAACCAAGTACGCGGCAGCTGTTTTGCCGCCTATCAATGCAAATAACTGTTATAGTAAAAAAAAAACAAATAAATTACTATACAAATTATGAGATAACAAAATTGCTATTTTTAAATAATTAATTTAAAATTTAAAATACTTAAACTTTGAATTAGAATTTAAAATACTTAAATTTGAAATAAAAAAATAATTGAAACCAAAAAACACACCAACATAAAATCACACTGTTTAAATTTTGATGGCTGAATATTTTTAACTCACAACGAACTAGTTAACAGAAAAGGTGCTAGTTTTTAACTCACAACCAACTATTTAACACGATGTGAACAGTTAACACAATATGATCAATATTTCCTAGTGAGTAAATGCCTCATAATTGTTTTGTCCTTCTACACCTCGCCTTTATTCAAATGTGTCCAACTGTCAACAGTGCGGCCGAAATCAGTAAACAGGTTTATAAAGGCATGGTAGGAAATATGGCCCATTTGTCACTGTCAGGAGGATCTATTAAATAGCGAATATGCTAGAACTAGCATTTGCATCTAATGTTGCAAAGGAAACGCCGTAAGGCATAGTGTGTGGAAGAATATTGAAATGCAATTGGGCTTTTATGGGCTTTTTTGAAAGCAAGCGTCGATGTATTTGAGTTTTAATTTGAGGAAGCCATGTCGAAAAGCATATTTGGGGGTTAAAGTGGCTACGAAATGGAATGCAAGTAGTCATAAATGTCCATTGAACTTGTTTAGACACCTTCATATCTGGATTGAAATTGCGTAGTTGAAGGTGAAGGTAAAGGAATGAATTCACGCGAAACACGAACAAGAACTGAGTATCCATATCGATTTCGATAGGTTTATTTAAGAAATCATTAATCAAACAAGAAATTTAATTAATATGAAGACATATTGAAAACATGTATTATATTCATTGAAATAAATTGAATTTGTTAACAAAATATGTTAAAACCCATTGCACTCTGCTTTGTTTTAATCAACACCTGAAAAATCACAGAACACACATACAAACAATTATTTTAGCAGTAGTCTATCTGTTATATGTTTTGGGATTTTCTAAAATTAAATATATATATATGTTTTGGGATTTTCTAAAATTAAATATATTTATATATATTTATTTATTTAATACAGCGAGAATGTGGAAATTAGTTTGTATCACAAAATGGAGATAAGTTTGGGTGGGCAGATGAGTTTGAATTATTTTTCAGCTATAATGGTTATTGGGATAAATTTATTTGGAGTTTTTCTGCTTCTAAATAGGTTATATTCCACATGAATACCATGAGTTCTGTGAAGTTAGAA
The DNA here is from genome assembly GCA_000404065.3 of Pinus taeda. Taxonomy (NCBI): domain Eukaryota; kingdom Viridiplantae; phylum Streptophyta; class Pinopsida; order Pinales; family Pinaceae; genus Pinus; species Pinus taeda. The sequence goes on along the minus strand of APFE031032136.1, from coordinate 30,992 downwards.
AGAAAATTTACCTAAACTACATTAACATGATTCTTCTAAACACTTCTGAGCACATCTGGAATATGTTGTTAAGAATTATGGTTCTACATCGATGTAATTTTGTAATTGCAGAGAAAATGGTGGAAAGGCAGTCTGCTTTGTTTTAATCAACACCTGAAAAATCACAGAACACACACACATTCTGAGATAGTGTAACGTTTACAGATTTAGATCCGGGAGACTTTTAATATTCTGTACGAAAAGTTAAAATGAATATTGTCATACAAAACTTGTATAGTCCTGTAAAAAAACAATTGGCTAAAACATTTCAGAGCAGTGGAGGGGTATAAGTTTAGGAAAAATATTTCAGAACAAAGAAGACCATTTCATAGAGATGGCAGAGTTTTAAAATATTCATATTATTATGAATAGAAATAAATTAATTGTTTAAACTTTATTGTTATTGGTCATATTTCAAAAAAGAAAAAAAACACAAACCTTACCACTATTTTAGAAATTTCAAGATATTCCCGAATCTACCGTCAAGATAAGTTCAGCAGCAATGGAGCCAACACTTTGCGCACTGTACTTAATTAGGGTTGAAAGCAAAGTCACCTGCCATGGCATCTCTCAGTTTTTTTTTGTGTCTCATACAAGCTGTAAAGGTTCTGGTGAAGATCTTTGAGTCTAGTCAAGCGTTAAGGTTTAGATCTTGTCAGCGGCAGCTTATTGTTTTATTTCCGTTCCTTGCAGGGCGATAGCCAATAACAAGAGGTTATAGCAGCCACTGCAACAACTCGTTTATATTCTCAATGCAAAATCTTGAATCAAGAAAGGAGTTTTCAGAAGAAATTAAGAAAAAACCCAACACCAGTGCCAGGTATGCAAATAGTGATTGAGAACTGCCAACGTGAAAGATCATCTATGCCCCCAAACCTATCATGCCTTCCATACCTACGCTCTGTTGCCGTTGTGTAGGATGGGGATCTTGTTTTTTCAATCTATTTGTCAGGGTGGTAGCCAATTGGCTGCAATAGTTAGGATCTAGTATAATGTATTATCTAACAATGGAAAAAAAGATGAATACCTTATGGATTCTTGACCTTTTTTGTAACTTGCTACTGTGTAGATATTGCTATAATGCTAGAGTGAAAAAGAAAACAATGAAACCAGCAGAAGTTTTAAGAATTTTAAGAGGCCAAACAAAATCCTGCTATTAGAACACAAGATTTTTCTTATTTTTCCCATGCTAAGTCTGCTTATATTAATAATAAATCTTATCAAGGCCATTGGAAAGGTCAACCCATACTCTATGCTGTTTGAAAGTGGCAATAAGCTGGTACATTCTCTATTTTTCTTCTACTTATATTAATAATAAATCTTATCAAGGCCATTGGAAAGGTCAACCCATGCTCTATGCTGTTTGAAAGTGGCAATAAGCTGGTACATTCTCTATTTTTCTTTTTGCTTCTATGGCCGAAAAGGAGCAGCCATGAAATGGTCACATTTTTTCTTGACATGTAATACTAATAATCCTTTAAAGAGAAATAAGAAGAGTGGTGTTATATGTTTAAAGGAAACCTTTGCAGCGGGAAAACCTCTCCAAAGTCTACAATCATGTTGGATTCTCACCATTGAAACATGTCCCGGTGCCCACATCGCACCATTAAATCTAGTTTATAACACTATCAAATATATTATTGTATTTCAAACAATTAATTGTGATGAAATACTAAGCATTTTAGTTATTAAAACTTGTGAATCATGATTTATTCAAAAATGGGTGTCATTGCTGCGATGATGTTGTACCAAAAAGTTATTACATTGACTTATACAAGGATATTTCTCCAATACTGTGTAACATAGCAAAGCCTAATTAGATTGCAGCATATTGATCTTTTCACTTTGACCAACCTGCAACCAAGACAGATCTCATATATACAGTTCCAAATTCAAGCAATGATTTACATCAATTAAGTCGGTCTGCTGCTCATCCCATGTGTCCATGCTCCAGTCCTCTGTATTGGCCTGCATTCCAGGATTTTAAAATAAAAGAATACATAGTCCCAATCCAAAGCCTTTAGCAAGTTTTCAGCAATTGGGAACAAAAATTATCTTTTAAATGCCAAATAAATACTGTAAACAGATTACAGGGCGCTTTTGCCAACGCTGAAACAAATCAGATCTGGTGGTGCTAGAAAGGAAGGGGTAGGTTTGGTATCCTAACCTATATTGGCATGGAACTGACCACCATGGAGGTTACATCAAAACCAAGAAACAATGGAGTAATTGATAGCTTGTCGTTAACCCAAAACCTTGGTCCTTCATTTAATGCAAAATCCAATTCTTTTTTAGTATCAAGTTGGACAACAAAAAATCTTTTAGAGCACAAGTAAATATCACAATTTGATGTCCAAGTGAATACCCACTAATGCAATGCTTCAATTTTTGGCCAAAATTTGTTGAATCTGCATATGATGGTTTTGGATTCTAATACAGTGAATAAATAAGAAACCTGTGAATAAATTTGTGTTTGTTATGTGGGTGACATAGCTTTCCCTTTGGCTACATTGGTCTTCCTTTTGGACAACATTGAAAGATGCAAAGGGGTCATTTGTTGCCCTGGCACCATTTTCTCCCCCCAAAGCTTTAGATTCAAGATTATTATTGAGTTTTTAACAATATTGAAGTATTTTAGATGTAGGGGGTCTTGCAAAACCTTCCTTGCAAATTGTAGAAACTGGAGTTAGGAGTTGCAACAAGAGTAAGTATTTAGTAAACACTAAGGCTAGGCATAACATCAAATTTATCTTTTGCAACTTTAATAAGGTGAAGAATTTTGAAGGGTTTAAAAATAGTTTTTATATTCTTTTTAGATGACCTTAGATATTTTGTTAATAATTCTTTGAATATAGGAAAGAGAGAGGAAGGTTAAAGGAAAGGAAGAGGCAATGGAATTTGTAGAATTAACTTTAATTTTTGGGGGGCATGATTGTGTGACTAAGCATGAAAGTATTTTTCAATGGGCATCGTCCACTCAGCCTTCATTCCTACTAAATTTTATCAAAATTCTACCGAAAGGATAGGTAGACTATGGCTTTGTCAATTTTTGCAGTAAATTTGATGGGTAAAGATGTTATCAAATTACCAACAAATGAGAACGTCTAGAAAGTGGAGAAAATTATCTTAATGGGTTTCTATAATAAGCTTGACATGGAGACAAACATTATTGAGGTGGCATAGGAAATGAGTTAAAGGCAACTAAGGGGCCAAACAATGAAGGTGTCATCAACAAACCGAAACCATCATTTGGGCTTTAGATGGAAGGCATTTAGGACTAGGCTTTCAAAATGCTCCATGAAGATGTTGACAATGACCAAGGATAAAAAAGATCCCGTAATTGCACCTTCAATCTATTCATGGACGACTCCTTTAAAACTGAAGAATGTGGAAGAAAACCATACACTAGTAAGATTAATGCTTCAAAGTCTACCAATTTGAAAATAATGTCCAAAGCTTCCCAAACTGAAATTTCGATGAATAAAGAGAATATCAAAGCTAACCATAAAGTCATTTTCATCAAGCTTGAAGTGTTGAATTTTTTAAATAAAATCAATAGTCTTTGATAAAGGAGGAAGTTTTTCCAACAAAGAGTTGAAGTTTAACAAACAAGAAATAAAAGAGTATATAGATAGGAGCTTCTGTTGCACTAACTATGAGTCTAAAAGGGATGAACAACTATAGAAACTTACATGCTCACATTTGTATTCATTCAATGAAAATTCAAAGTTATTACCAATATTACCACACATTGCCTAACTATATTTTGTATAAAAAATCATGTATTGTTCATTAAATTTATCTCACATGCAAAAAAAATTATTATTCTCCAACTCAAATTCAAATTAATGAACTCATATTGAATTATTATTAAATAATCTTTAAAGGTAAAAAATCCCAAAATAAAAATAGAATACTTCATTTTAAAAAACAAAACAAAAAAGAGAACTATTTTCGCTTTTGAGTAGTTATTTTATCTCAGGGTAATCTAATAACCTTTTTTTTCAAGTGTGGCAGTCCATGGAACTATCTAAGCTTGATCAAGTTAATCAAAAATAGCTAGGCCTAACCCCAAAGGCTTCAAGGAGAATTGACCATTTCAGACACTTACTTGACCAATTGAACTAACTCTTAAGGCTAAGCAGTAATCTAATAACTAAATAAAATTAAAACTTGTATAATAATAATTAAAATTAAATTTTTTAATTTATCCAAAAAATTAATAAATAAATAAATAAATAAACTATAGTTTTTTGCAACAACAATATAAATTTTATCCAAAATAAATTACAAATTTGTAACTCGGAAATCAAAATGAAATTTGCACCCTTGCCTTCAATGGCATTTTCTCATCTTTGAAAAAGCACTTGCAATTACCTTGGGGAGAAAACAAAATAACCCCCAAAAAAAACCTCCGAACCCACCTCAGGGAGCTTTCGATGTTAATATCTCCATGTGCAAAATAATCTGAATGCCTCCATGTGCAAAATAAGCTGAATGCATATATTTTTCAATGAAAAATCACACTTTGTTGAAGAATTTCAATATGCCACTGTTCTCGGTAGCCAAGTTCTTGCTAGTACTACTAACCCTGTTACCCTTAGTGCCAGTATTGGGCTTAGTGCTAGATGATGTTCGTTTACCATAAGTACCATGAGATGGTGATGAAGACTTAGGAGTTGCAGCGTTTTTGGTATCTACTCCATTCATGCATGGTTGGGTAGTAGGTGTACAAACTGTCCTCTGGATCACTTGCGTGCTGCTTGGACCATCCGATAAGGGATCTGGAGTAACAATGTCAGAGTGCAAAACAGCTTCTGAAGAAGCAAAGCTGTTGATTGTAGACAAAAGCTCTTGTTCATTCCATGGAGGAATGACAACATGAGGCTTGTTTGAATCCTTTGTGGTCCTTGATTCTGATTTTTGAAAAATGCTTTTAACGCTCACCTCGGCTGCAATTCTTTTACTACCTTCAGATTTCTTGGATAATTCAGACAAATGGGCATCAGCTGAATCAGTTTTAAAAGTTCCTAGAGGCGAGTGAGTGTCAAGACTGTCTGCAAGAGAAACAGATCGATCTTCTGATTTTATTTTCTTGGAGGGATTGTTAGCTGGGGTAGGAGGAAAAACTCTCTTTTGGCCTCTTACTTCCAGCGCAATCCCATTATTCTTCATTTGATTATCATCCATGTGAAAGGATGACCTTGTCAAAGATGAATGTTCAGCAATTGCTTTGAAGTGTGTCATTAAATCTCTATGAAGTTCACAAGCCTTTTGGCTTGGCAGAAAACATTCCGATTCTGCTACTCCCTCATTGACTTCTAACTTTATGTTGTTCCCTATGCATCAAAAAATCAAACCATTGAAAAGTTTGGAACTTCATTTATATAATATTGATTCTGATAACCCGAGACAATTCTAATTAGATCTTGTGATCACAAATGTAACACCTAATAGCATTTCCATCCTTTTCAGCTTCCATAACAAAAATAAGTAACCAATGGAAGTTTTCACGCAAATTGGTTCATAGATTGCAATGTAAACAAATACATCAACTGAAAATGAGTTGTTAGTGACCATTCATCCATGATAAGTGGACTGTATGGCTGCGGCAAACCACAAGCGTAAATTAGGCTAATAATCATCCATGTCAGAACCACCGACCAACTAGATTTTCACTGCAGTAATTACCTCCTTCCCCTGTAAGCCACCTAGGTTTTCAGGCGGTTTCTCAAGAAACAAGAAACAATGGGCCCATCCAAAATGAAACGGGCCTGCCCAAAATGGCGATTTCTGTTTGGGACCCATTTCTGGGCCATTTTTACTCCTGGACTAATATATCAGTTTTTTCAAAGAAATGTAAAAACTCTGGAAGCTGCTTTTTAACTTGCCTTCCTTCCTGTGTGCTGTATATGTCACTTCTTGCAAAGGCTCCTCTCCAATCTGTACACAAAACTCGTCCTGGAAATCAGGAAGAAAAAAAAAACAACATAAGTTTTTGGTGTAAAAATTTTGAAAATAACCCCTTGATAGAATGCAAAAGATGAACCTATGGCATACAGAATGCATCAATAAACGCTACATGTGCAATTTAGCCTCATTAAGTTTTAGATTCCAATCATTAAGGTTTAGATTCAACTTTTATGGGAGGGGTTATCTGTGCAATTTAGTTTTATTCAAGTTTTATATAAATTTCATAGAAGAGGTTGATAGTGGTAGCCAATTGTGAAAAATAAAAACTGTCCTAACATGTATTTAGGATCGAGATCAAACTTTAGACAATCTTAATAACCATCGAAGATCAAACTTCAGGCAATCTTAATAATATCTCACCATTACACAAATCATATATATATATAAGCTACCCAACCTAAACTCAAGGAAAAACTACGTATCATCATAATGTGAAAAAGGGCCAAAAATGTCAACTTCTCAACAAGAAATCGCACGATAATATATCTACAGATAAAGGCATTCTAAAATGGGGTTAGCTGCACAAAATCATCGAACCACTTACTCGAGTTTTCTCAGATAACAAGACAAATGGACTGCTGTCTTTTTTGGCCTTTGATTCTCTTGATTGAATTTCTAACAGCACTGTCTCATTTGTATATACTACTCGATGTTCCAGCAATGAAGGGATTTGTGGAAATTCATCAAAAGCTTCCATTGTTATTGGATCCAATCGTCCTTCAGCAATGGCAATCACCATTGACGGTGGCAATTCTCTGAATATCTGTTATGGCAAATTTTGATCATCCTCTGCAATTGTGAAAAAATTCTACAGGCTACCAGTAATTTAGGACATCCAACATTTATGTGATGTGGATGAAAAGATTTATACATCATCAGAAAAGCAGCTAAGAAGTATCGGAACCAAGCTAAGGGTACGGACCAAGGAAATCAAGATTGCCGTCAAATGCCTGAGAGAATCCTTCTGGTAATGGCTTCAAAAATGAGAGGCATTTCATATCAGCATTATACCTGTCACACAGAGACATAGCTTTCATATTATGACACATTTATTTGTGCACCGTAGAAAAGAAAGTTTACTTGAAATGGGGACTGATGTACCGATAGAAACTTACACTCGAGCATGATGGAAAACCGCATTTGCTTCTTTGAAAGAATTAACATAACCTTCAGGTATATGACGGTTCTTATCTAGTTGTAACACAGAAAGAACCTGCACAAACCAATCCCTAAATAAGATTGATTTCCCCTATTATCATGTGTCTTGCATTTTCCTTTCAAATTCGGAAGAAGTGCAAACAGCCATAACGCTCCACCTTCACCTCGATCTCTGACATGTTTCTGTAGTTGCCGAAGATGAGAGATATTTGATTCAACGGTAGCAATTATTCGAATCGTCTAACATCAAATCAGATGGACGATAACGATGACAGCACAGACCACAGGAAAGTTTATCTAAGAGGAAACGCCTTACGGCGTAAATATTGCTCATCGCCCTAGCAATTAAACATTTACTATGAATATAATATTTTCTGTAAAGTTTTAGCTTTTCAATACAAACAAATCGACATGGCGCAGTGTGAATAGTAATTGTCATACTTATATTGCATGATTGTAATGATTTCATAATAAGACTTCATCTCTCTGAACCAATCAACATCTAAATAAATAAAATTAAACAAATTTAAAAAATAAATTATATATGTTTTGCAATGTTAACTTTACAAATTATTTTTTAATTTTTGGTCAACTTTAAATTAATCCGATGTTCAACGCATATCGAATGTGTTATATACCTTGCCGCGGGCAGCAGGGATAATAAGAAAAAATTGATCCGTTACATCGTTTAATTTTTCTAGGACATATCAACTTCAAATTAACAAGTAACAAATAAATTACTATACAGATTATCAAATAACAAAATTTTTATTTTTAAATAATTAACTTAAAATTTAAAATACTTAAAAGTTGAATTTTAATTGGTTATGATATATAAGAATAAATATTACGAGATTAATATGATTTAAAAATAATTTGGAATATTTTAATTATACTGAGAGGTCTAATTCTTAATTTTTTTATTTCTTAAATTTATATTTACCCAGTAAAATTATAAAATTATTATTCAAATTAACAAATAACAAATAAATTACTATACAAATTATGAAATAACAAAATTGCTATTTTTAAATAATTAACTTAAAATTTAAAATACTTAAACTTTGAATTAGAATTTAAAATACTTAAATTTGAAATAAAAAAATAATTGAAACCAAAAAACACACCAACATAAAATCGCAATGTTTAAATTTTGATGGGTGAATATTTTTAACGCACAACGAACTAATTAATAGAAAAGGTGCTAGTTTTTAACTCACAACCAACTATTTAACACGACGTGAACACAATGTGATCAATATTTGCCAGTGAGTAAATGCCACATTAATTGTTTTGTCCTTCTACACCTCGCCTTTATTCAAATGTGTCCAACTGTCAACAGTGTGGCTGGAATCAGTAAACGAGTTTATAAAGGCATGGTAGGAAATATGGCCTATTTTTTACTCTTAGGAGGATCTATTAAATAGCGAATATGATAGAAATTGTTAAGAGAATAATTTCGGCAAAATCACATAAAAAACCATTTGTCGACGCGTTTCGAACCAACCAGTGTGGTAAACTTGTCCTGACGATGAACCACACTGGTTGGTTCGAAACGCGTCGACAAATGGTTTTTTATTGTGATTTTGCCGAAATTATTCTCTTAACAAGATTATGGATCACAAAGTCTAAACTCCTTAATGATAGAAATTATTATTATTATTATTATTATTTTTTTTTTACAGAAACGGTTATGGAGCTTTTATATTAATCTTGGGCTGAATGCTGAAAATCTGGTTACATTATGAGCTTCTTTGTCCTGATGCATTTATCTGCTAAGGATGCTGCTGAAGCTTGCAGATTTCTTCCTTGGATAGACACCCAATGAGTTGATTTCAAAGATTTCCCCCCACTTGAAGATACAAACAAATTTGTTTAATAACAGACAGTAGAACATGGCATCAATCTATTTATGGAATGGGTTCCCATGATTCTTCTTCCTCTTTCAGTTTGACTCCGACAGAGAGTAGGACAGCTTTATTGGCTTCAATGTCCGCCTTTTTGTTGTGAGTTCTCAACACGTGATAGTACTTCAAGTTCTGAAAATTGTTTTCCAAACCTTTGATCCTAGTAATCAACCTTGCTAGGTTGAGGTCCGATACTGGAGTATTGGAAACCATTGCGTTTATAATGACCTGAGAATCGCCTATAGCAATTGCTTCATTTATGTTTAGATCTTTAAGGGTCTTGAGTCCTTGAAGGAGGGCCAAGGCCTCAGCTTGAATGCTGGTAGAATATCCAAGTCCCCAAGCGTAGGAGAGAATTTTTTCCCCTGTTTGATTTAGAACAACACCTCCTGCACCAGCTTTGCCCGGATTTCCCTTTGCTGCTCCATCAAAGAAGAGGGAGTGCCTTGTTTGCGATTTAAGGCAATCTTGAAAGTCATTCTCAGGTTTCCTAATTTGCCATTCTTTGATTGTGGGGGCTTTTCTGACTGCTGGATGAAATTGAAGTTCTAGAGTTGATCCCCATGCAATGTCTTGTTGACTGAGATTGGAGTCGTCTTTTATATTAGTCAAGCACTCCTTTATGTGGCATTTGATCTTGGCTTCTAAGACTTTGTGGCTCTGTTTTGTGTTTCTAAAAATTCTTCTGTTACGCTCTATCCATAGCTGCCAACAGATAATCTTTGGGAGAACAGCCCATGCTACTTTAGTTATCAGGTTTTAAGGTGAACCTGGATATCTGTTAATCCATTCATAGAAGAGTTCATAAGTGGAGCAAGGAATAGTGAAGTTAGGATCCAGATCATGAGTAAAGAAGGACCAGATCTGCCTGGAGAAGCTACATTCTAGAATTAGGTAAATTGCTGTCTCAACGTTTTCATTGCACAATGAGCAGATGGATGGGCCGTGGAAAAAGAAATATTTCTCATCGCCATGGCAATTAAACATTTCCTATGAATATAATATTTTCGTAAAGTTTTAGCTTTTCAATACAAACAAATTGACATGGCCCAGTGTGAATAGTAATTGTCGTACTTATATTGCATGATTGTAATGATTTCAGAATAAGACTTCACCTCTCTGAACCAATCAACGTCTAAATAAATAAAATTAAACAAATTAAAAAAATAAATTATATATGTTTTGCAATGTTAACTTTACAAATTATTTGTTTAATTTTTGGTCAACTTTAAATTAATTTGATGTTCAACGCATATAGAATGTGTTATATACCATGCCGCAGATGACAGTGATAATAAGAAAAAATTGATCCGTTACATCGTTTAATTTTTCCAAGACATATCAACTTCAAATTAACAAATAACAAATAAATTACTATATAGATTATCAAATAACAAATTTTTTATTTTTAAATAGATAACTTAAAATTTAAAATGTTTAAACTTTCCATTAGAATTTTAATTGGTTAGGCTATATAAGAATAAATATTTACGAGATTAATATGATTTTAAAAATAATTTGGAATATTTAATTATATTGAGGAAGTTCAATTCTTATTTTTTTATTTCTAAATTTATATTTACTCAATAAATTATAAAATTATTATTCAAATTAACAAATAACAAATAAATTTTACTATACAAATTATGAAAGAACAAAATCGCTATTTTTAAATAATTAACTTAAAATTTAATATACCTAAACTTTGACTTAGAATTTAAAATTCTTAAATTTGAAATAAAAAAAATAATTGAAACCAAAAAACACACCAACATAAAATCGCAATGTTTAAATTTTGATGGCTGAATATTTTTAACTCACAACAAACTAGTTAACAGAAAATGTGCTAGTTTTTAACTCACAACCAACTATTTAACACGATGTGAACAATTAACACAATGTGATCAATATCTCCAAGTGAGTAAATGCCACATTAATTGTTTTGTCCTTCTACATCTCGCCTTTATTCAAATGTGTACAACTGTCAACAATGTGGGTGGAATTAGTAAACGGGTTTATAAAGGCATGGTAAGAAATATGCAGTTGTCTTTAACGCGACTTTTTGAAAGCTTTTCTGGTGGTTTTTTCCGGTCAAAATCCGGCAGTAAATTACTGGAATCATAAGTTTGAGAGCTAGTTTCTGCACAATCAAAGCGTCCCAGGGGTTTTCTAGGGCGCTGAATCCAAATATGCAGTTAAAAAACCATTTCTATCAACATGTGGAATGCTATGAATCATGACTAATCAACATGTGGAATGCTATGAATCATGACTATGAAAACAATATGAAAAGACTAAGAGAAACAACAAGACAAGCTAGGTACATGATATCATAATGTGATTTGTCCATGGGTTTTCCATGTTTGTTATTCTATGTTCATTCTTGGTTAAAGCTTTTATTTCTTGAACTCAAAAATGTTAGATGTAATGTGGCAATTAAATAAATTTGGAAGTAAAAAGAGAAACAACCAAAAAAAATTATATGCTTGGTATATATTGTCTTCTTCTTTTATTTCCACCTTCAAATATTTTTACGTTGTGCACAACATATTGATTATTTGTTTATCACCCAATATGATACTTTTTCTTTTCAATTGTTCTAAACAACTTAGAAATTAATATTTCTAAACAACATAGAATACAAAAAATTACAAGAGAAACCATAAAGGAAGTGCAACACTAAATTTTCCAACAAGTTATTGGATCTTGGGTTTGACATTTGAAAGGATTTGTGATTAATTAATAGGTTTATCTTTTCTGACTTTGTTTATACAACTTATGCAATTTTTTTTAATTTTTTAAATCTGTATAACATTTTTTTATTTATTAAAATTGTCTTTATATAAAGAAAATAATCACTTTTGCATTACTACATTTGTTGGTGCTTTTCCAATAAATCCATTTAGAAATCAAATATTTCTCACTTTCATTAATTATGTCTTCAAAAGCGTGACAATGTTTTGAAGTCCTAATTTATTTATTTATTTTAATTTTTGAAGTACATAATTGTATGGTTAAAACTATATCATAACTATAACTATTTTATGTTTTATATTAGGAATGTCATTAGTCATTTTATGGTTGAAGTTGGAGTTCTTTGTGGAAATTCCTAGAGCTTGGTGTAGATTATTATAAGACCAAAGTTCTACTAACATAATCACAATGAAATTATTCAACACATTGTTTTCAATAAAAAGTCAAAATAATTCATTTTAGCAACACTTGTATAATGTTTCTTCTTTCAAAGCCAATGTATGTAAGACAACAAAATCATTACATAATATTGGTTGCAACCAAGAAGGAAAAGAGTGAAAAACTGTTAACAAAAGACTAGAGCCTAAAAAATGGCAACCAAATTCAAAATTGTTGTCAACTCATTGAATGTTTATTGAGCATTTAATATTTTGTTGAGAACCCCATACACTTGTTGTGAAAGTGACTTTATTTTTGTATTTCATGTTCCTTTTAAATAAGTAAACCTTGACACAGTCTTATAAGAGTTGGGAAATATGTTACTATTAATTTCATAATGCTTGAGAATATTAGACATGGTAAGAGTTTTATCATTCCATTTCTCATTATGAATTTGAAAACATGAAACCATTGTGTCCAAGATTGTTCTATAAAATTTTAATTTAAAACAATAATATTTTAATTTTATGGCATTCATTAGATGGTTTGGTGGAATAGAAAACCAAATGGTTCCATGCAATAAATTTTCTATTGTAGAAACAATTTCTAGAATAGTTTGTCCCTAAAGGGGATGAAGAGAGAATTTTCTTCTAGTGCAGGAGCAAGTGCATTTCTAACTAATACATTGTAGTGTGATTAAAAGTTAGCACCTACTAACTTTCCTTCTAACACAAACACAAGCACATTTCCATGAATGAAATTGCATCGTGAAGGGAAACTAGTCCATGCTAGCTTTCCTTATAGCATAAGTATAAGAACACTTCCTATAAGAACATTGCACTATGAAGGAAAGATAACTTTTACTAGCTTTCCATATGACAAGAACAAATATAGAGCCCACCATAACATCTTTTTGAATACTAATTTATTTCATAATTTGTTATGATCCAAATATTAAAATATCATAATAAAACACAAGTACACACTATGAAAAACAATGTGAATATGGAGCAAAACTTGAATCATCTTCAATTTTATGCATAAATTTCATATTTGAATTCTTGATCCATTCTTTTGAGAACAATTCTTCAATTTTTCCCATGTGGAGTACAATCTAATATCTTCATAAAATCCCTTCCACTATTTTGAAGCATCGCCCTCAAAAGAAAATTTTATCCAACAAGGACTTGAATAATCTTCCTTTATCATTTAAAACCATTCTACAATATTGTTTCCATATTTATCTTCATCTCCTATAAATCTACTATAACCATTGATTCTTAAGTGAGGTCAAAATACAAACCCTCAAATTATAGATCAATGTATTATCAATTATGGTCTCCAACAGTTAAAATCCTTTTGTGATCAGACTGGAAAGTGGTATCCACCATGGTATTTACCCATTATATCCACCCATGGTATTTAATAATAAAAATATGTAACTTAATGGGGCATCCAAAAATAATAGGGGCGCTCCCCTTTGAAAATGATAGATTGGTCCATCACGATGTAGTTGTAAAAGTTTTCCTCGTTTAGTAAAGAGTTGTCTCTCTTTTCATATATTGCAATGTATTCAGTGTGTGTATTTTTTTAATCAACGTCTTTAATAATTTTAAGGAATATTTTGTGCTTTATCTCCTCTCTCTCTTGTTCAGGCCTCTTGGATCTTAGCCCCTAAGATCTGGATCAATGGTATTAGAGCACAATACAACTCCATGACAACCATGGTTTGAAGCATATTTGAGGTTCAATGTGCAACTTCAAGTTTAGTCCTTCGGTCACTGCATATCTTTTTACAATGTGTTAAGGAACTGCCATGAAGGATAAGAAAGAATGTGCACTTGTAGTGCCAAACCTTCCACGACAAGTCCCCTTTCTATCATCCATAGAGCATCAACCGTGGTTGTCTAAGGTAATAGACAAAGCACCTAGAGAAAAGCTAGCAAGGGATTCTTCCTTATGGGTTTCAATGGTGACATCAAATGCAGGGTAAGAAACGCATGTCAAAACTAACTAGCCCTGATCTGGTCATCATTGAGGAAGTTATTGTCAGATTAGTCAAATTCTCCTTCCACAACCTTACCTATGCAGGAAGAATAAGAGCCTGACCTACAGGAGTATGACAGGTCTATCCTCTCCTTCTCCATCACATTTGAACATTCTCAGGCATCTAGATCCATCCCTTCTCATTTGAGGGTTTGGTAGCTCTTAAGCCACAACCTGTGTATCCATCAACTTGGCCTTATTAAACTCATTCTTCTCTATCAACCCATCTTCGATTATAGAATTTGGTTATTTGTTGGTCTAGGCATTGATTGAGGAGGGTTTAAATAAAATACAGGGTTAAGAAAGTTTTCAATACAACAGAGTGGAGTCTTCTATAACTGTGGTGAATAGGGGTTTAATGGAGTCCCCAAACCTTGTCAATAACATATATTCCATTAGTCAGGCACCTGTAAAGCAACAACCTTAGTTTTGATTTGAAACGAAGAGTAATAATAATAATAACATTGATTTTAAGCACTTTGGAGCTGGCGGTCACAATGATGTGATGTTGCAGCCTACATACAGTCCATCTCATAATTTAGGACATAAGAGGGATAACAGTGGTGTTAATGTTGGGCACAATGGTTCTCCAACTTTTGTTGGTGGTGGGAACTTCATCAAACTTTTAGAGGGGCATGTACCCAATACTGTTACATAAGATGATATATGATAATTATCTATAGAACATGTCCATGTACTTGAAGTTAACATGGTGAGAGAGAAAATAATTGTCCAACAACATCGTTGCAATTTTATCAAATTTACAACTATTAAGGATGCTGAGAGAGCCATAAAATTTCTTCACAATAAACGTGCATTACAAGGGGGACCAATCCTTACAAGTCAGGTTTATTGATGGAGAGCGGGAGTAACTGGGTACAATGGAACATACATTATTTATCAATTGCTTAATAAAAAAGCATCAAAAGATGAAATGGAAGATATTTTTGCTAGGTTTCATCTCGCAAATAATATATTTATCACGCGAGATGAACACAAGCAAAGAAAAGAGTGTGCATTTGTGAAGTACTCATTGAGAGAAATTGGAGAAATAACTATTAGTGGAATGAATGGAACTTATGTGATGATAAGTTTCAGTCAACCTCTAGCTATATTATTTGCTGAGCCTAAGAGAGCTAAAGCTAGAGATATGATAAAATTTCCTACATTTGGAGGTCTAAGCTATGGTACAAAATTGCAAAAGCCATTTGGATCAAGGCCGTATTTTGGTGGTGAAGGGCACATGGGAGGACATGGAATGCCTTCAAACCGACACCCTATTGGTGTAAGAAGTGTGAAAAGCCCATATCCATAAGTTAATTCCCATCCATATGTAAGCCTTTCAACTCTTAGTGGGAGATCAAGATCTGTTGGAGGACACTCGCCGATGGTAGGCACAATGAATATTTCAAAAATGTCAATGAATGGTATACTTTAGGTATCTCTTCACACCTCTTACATAATAGGTGGTCCTGTAAGGATGAGTACCCCTTCTCAGCTGCCAAGTTTTAATGCACCTTCTACAGAGTGACAATTACAATCTCAAGGTTGGATATCACCAATGCAACAACCATGCCAGATGCAACAATAGATGTAAACTCCATTTCAACATCACCATTTACAACCAAAACAATTTCATTCACAATCACAACCTCCTTAGAAATCCTTTCAATATGGTCAACATATGTAGGCTTCATAACCACTTACTCAACAACTCCAATTTGGTTAGCTACCATTGTCATAACAATCATTATCTCAAAATGGGAAATTGTATGTCTCCTAATCCCAAGTGCAAAAACATGCCGCTCTAACTCTCCAGTAGGTTGTTCCTATGATTATGCTAGTAGAAGATATGCAACACCATCACTAGTAGTAAGCACAATCCCATCAATAATAACACGTTCTTCAGTTAGCACACCAATAGTCACCTACTATACAACCAAATTTCCAGTCACAACAACATCTGTCATTTCCACGACAACTTTAGTTATCTGCAACATAAGCATCAACACAATCATAACAACAAATAACGACAATGCAAACACAATAAAAAGTGGTAACAATGCAATTTCAACCATAACAAGTGTATTATGAATTGGATATGGCTCAGTAAACCCTACAACAACCCTAGATATTTTTTGCAGAACCACAAATAGTAGTAGTAGCAAGTATTGGCACTATGGGCCCAACTTCTATAACAACTAATCCTATAATTTCTCTAGCTATTGCATCTATTAGTGTTCAGGATCCTACTCCAATAAGCTGTGTCTAAAATGAGCATAAATCTCTATAAGGATACAATATTATTGTATCATAAGGGAAAGAAAGTGGGAGAAAACTGAGAGCTAACAATATTTGAGAAATAGCAAAAACAAATACAACAACCATGTTTATAGCCTCAACCACAACAACAACCTTATTTTCAACACTCTTGTTGCTTTCCTTGATACTTGTTGAGCCTCATGGAGCTCTATCTCAATGATAATAGGTTATTGGGTTTGATTCCCAAGTTTGTAACAAATTTTTTTAACCTTTTGGCACTCTATAAGCCCATTTTTGGGCCATACACTGTAAGTATCACAATTTGTCCATACTTGGTTATGGGTAAACCACACAAATCCCTTCCCCAAGCTTTCCATTGCCAACTAGCTTTTGGGTCATTGACAAACCCATGGTTATGGCTCAACCACACAAAACCCTTATCTTTGTTGGCACTTGGCACATTGTAATCAATTAGTTATGGGTCATCCACAAACCCACAGTAATCGGTTAACCACACAAAACCCTTATCATCATTGGAATTTGGTTATGAGCCATCCAAAAAACCATGGTTATGGGTTAACCACACAAAAACCTTATCTTTAAAACTTGGTTATGGTTCATCCACAAACCCATGGTTATGGTTTAACCACACAAAACACTTGTCTTCTACAAAACTTGGTTATGGGTCATCCACAAACCCATGGTTGTGGGTTAATCACACCCTTCTCATTGTTGGCTTATATCTTCTTCATCAAGGTAGTTGGATCACTAGGATCCACATTTAGTAGAAGCCCCTCGTGAGGAAATGTGACGCAATGGGTGCCATTGCTTCTTAAGGGGGGAGGTTTAATCCGAGTGGAAATTGGTATCCACCCATGGTATTTAATAATAAAATGATGTAACTTAAAGGGGCATCCAAAAAAACTATGAATAGGGGGTCTCCCCTTTGAAAAGGACATATTGGTCCATCATGATTTAGTTGTAAAAGTTTTCCTCATTTAATAAATATTTATCTCTCTTTTCATATGTTGTGATGCATTTAGTGTGTGTGTTTTTTCATCAATGTTTTTAATAGTTTTAGGAAATAATTTGTGTTTTCTCTCCTCTCTCTCGGCGTTCAAGCCTCCCGAATCTTAGCCCCCAAGATCTGAATCATATGCAAGTGTATTATCTTTTGAAGACCATTTTAATCACCTTAATTGTACATACCAATGAGAACCTATGATAGTTTTAAGTTAACATATATTTTAAATATTGTTTTCAAGTTTGTCCTTCTTGTTGACCTTTCTTTTGGTGCATCTATAAAGTTTGGGCTCTTGTGAGTCTACAATTTGGGCCTATAGTATTCTAATATGTTTTCTCTACAATTCCATAGCCTTGACCAAAATTTGATGTTCCAAGTGGAAATTATAGTATCTTTCCCCAACACCACTAGATTTTTTCCTTTTCCAAAAAGCAAACTTGTAATGTATGTCATGTGTCCAATTTTCAAAATATTCTTCTGAAATTTTCAACTAAAATTACATGGTCTAACTTATTTCCAGTGCAATTTTTTTATTTTATTTTATTTTTATTTTTTATTTTTTTCGCTCAATTTGGCTATTTAAAGAAGCATATATGATTAATTTACCCAAATTTACTTGTTTGAAACTAATTTTAGGACTAGTAAAAAACCCTAATTCTAACAAGTTATAAATACAAAATTGTAGAAAAACAAAGCTTTAAATTTTAATACAAGTACCTTAGTATGTTTCCTTATATCCACACTAGTACAAAATGACTAATTAATTACTAAAAAAAGGACAAAAAATTGCTTATAAACGACCTTTTTTAGTCAGTGACCAATAGTGGCTAATTTGCAACATCTTATAACGCAACCAACTTTTAGTTGTATTTAGCTTAGTCATTAATTGGTTGTCTCAATTTTATCGCCTAGTAGTATTTTTAATCATAAATTTGATCATAAATTTAGTCATTAATTCCCACAATTAATGACCAAATACACAACAAAATATACTACTACATGATCGCCCAAGAAAACCAATCAATGACCAAAGAAATATGACCAAAATGTTGGTCGCGTTATAAGATACTATAAGTTAGTTGCTAATAGTCATATATAGGTAAATTTTAGTCATTGTTTCAAACCAGTCAACGATCAAAGAAATATCGCTAAATTTCGGTTGTGTTATAACATACTGTAAATTAATTATTAATAGTCATATATATGCAAAATTAAGTCATCTTTGTAATCACAAATTTATCATTTACAATGTTTATTTATCTTTTTTTGGTAGCTTCATATTCATTATATAAATCACTGATTTAGTGGTTTATATTCATTTCATTTACTTTCATTAATAGTATTTATAAACAACTAATGTAGCCATCGTATATTCATTTTATTTGTATTCATCATTAATCAATATAAATTACTAATTTAGCAGTTTTAGATTAATTTTATGTGTTAATCAACATAAATTAATTAGTATGATATTGCGACTAAATTAAAAAAATGCAATATAATATGCATGTTCATCTAATTTGAAAATGCAAAGTTACATATATGAATTACACTACTAAATAATATCAAGTACAAATGTAAATAACTTCAACCATTTAAATTATATTATATGAGATGTCAAGTATTACAATATGAGTTTCCAACTTAATATTGGTTGGACCACAATTTTTATATGAAATATGGTTTCAACACTTCAAAACATTATCATTGTGTTGCCAAGGCATTGTAGGCGAATTCACCAACTCTAAAGACTTGATCATTAGTTTGTATGTGCGTGTTTCATGTGGGATATTGGATTTAAGGGTATCACTAGACTGGTTCTATTCTCTCTCTCTCTCTCTCTTTGTGTATTTTTCGCTCTAGTGTTATTGTTCTCCTTTTTCTTTAATTTCTGATTTTTACCATCAATATTGAGTTCCTATTTTGTAAATGAAAGAAGATACAATTTAGAGTATAATACATGAAAGATGATGAACACTAGAATATAAACTAAAGTAGACTATACATAATTTATATGACATATACCTCAACATTAGTGATGTCAATGCCTTTTCCCGAGAAAAGCAAGAAACTCAAATATGTGTTCTTTAGTTTGGTGATAGTGGCCATATGACATAAATAAACAAAGCAAATAAAACATCACCATAGAAAAGAACACCTTAGGAACTTAGTAGTCAACCTTCAAGAAAAGCTTAGGCATAATCATGCCAACTAAATTGCATGCTAAAAAGATCAAACTATATATAACTTGTGAAAACAAATGGAAATAAAAAAGGCAACATATAATAAATAATGTATGACAACTCCCCTTTAAAAAATGCATTCTTTGCAAAGACGGGGTTGATATATAATTTCTACTCATTACATCATGCATTTACACATGACTGGAAAACTTTGATTTATTCATGAATTAATAAAACTAAAGCAAAATATTTTATTTATGTTCTAAACACCAATTATTGTTTCCCAATGTGATTACATGTAAGTAATATGTCCTTTTTGTGTTGGACTGCATTAACTTTACCTTGACGACATTCTATATGTTATTCATAACATTCTACTGATTCAAAAGAATGACCTAAAAGCACACAAGTTAAAATTGAAATGTATTATAGATTAACTTCAAAAAAGGACACAATACAAGCATTGGAAAATAGTTCAAAATTTTTGTATTTATTGCAACAAGTAACGAACAATTATTTTTTGAAGGATCATATGAAGCTAAAAATGTAATCAAGCTATTAACGTGAAACAAAACAATAGTAGAGTTCATTCTTTAGTGTGAAAATACAATTTTTGATTTGATGTATATCATAACAACATGGAACCAACAAATATATGCAAACAAAAATCTCAAGAGAAGTGTAACTAAAGACTCTTGGTATATACAAAAACAATACATCCCTTTTTGTAGGATTAACATTCACATCCACATGTTCAAGTGGCAACAATATAGATGTATAGAAAAAATGTTCCAATGCCTTTGATAAGATGGTACAGTAAACAACTTCAATTGCTCTTTTTAATATAGTGCACTCAACCAGTGTATCTGCAATCATTAATAAAAATTGCACATTATTAACAACATTATTAAGGGTAACAACAAGCATGATACCTTCACTTACTAGTTCATGAGTGAAAAAGTATTATTATAGTTATAACAACCTCTCATCCTAACACATTGAAAAAGTTGACACTAAATTTTAAGATATTCATAATAAAAAGTTGGAAAATTGGAATGAATTATTTGGACTTTGGAGATTATTGGTCCAATGACCAAATGAGTTCAACACAAAAGATGGAAGCTTGGAGATATTTGTGATGTTTCATCGTCGATAATGGTTCGATAGTTATGTTGCATGACTTTCTAGAATAGGGGGGCAGGGAATGTGAAGACAGGTGTCTAGAATAATTGCAAACTCATCCTAAGCTTTCAATTTTCAAGGAACAACAAAAAATATATATTCACTAGAGGAAATTTTAGCCTAAAAGTGGCCTCCTAAGGAAAAATAATAAAACAATAGTTATAAATTTTGGAGGGAAAATAAGGAAACTACTTTTTTTTTTGTATTGTATTTTTAGCTTATATCCTTATAGGTTTACTCAAATTTCAAGTGTAGACACTTGTTGGATGTAAAATTAAATTCCACATCCAACAAGTACTCATTATGCATACTTTTGACAAAAGCCACATTGATAAAAATTGAAGATACATTATGATCCTAACTTAAACATGAACACAACAAATTATAGATATAACCATAAATAAAGAGATGCAACATGAATAACACTTCATTTCATTAATATCAAAATATTGAAATATGCTTATAAACAGGGTGGAAATAAACTAGCTCGGGCGATGGTATCTAATCTCTGAGAAGAGATGTGGTGGCTTCATGTCTCTGAACTGTGTTACAATGATTCTTAAGGGCCTATCTATTATTGAACAATAAGAGAAAACCATAAACAACCAAAACCCTAACCCTAGGAGATGGAACACCAAGGGTTTGTGGGCCCCATTGGGGTCAGTTGGGCAACCAACTTCCCGGGGTCGTAACTTGGTCACATTATCTCCGTTTGGTGTGTACGATACCTTGTTGGAAAGGTCTCACTGAGTACTATAGGATGGCAATGATTATCATCAACTTGTTGCAAACCTAAAAAGAACGTCGTTTAGGTGGTCAAAACTGCTTCGGAAGTTCAAGACCCAAAAAATTGCTAAAAATAGTAAATGTTGCAATAAACAACGAAACGTATGAAACTGATTAAAGGTCTAGGTGGAATAAGCCAGTGGCCACCAATATCCACATGGATCAGTCCTCCATCCATAGGAAGCAATGGTCCCCATTGCATGTAGAACCTCCATGAGGTGAGGAAATTTCTGTTGAACTTAGTCCTTGGTGAACCACTTGCCCTAGTGAAGGAGTTGGCCTGGTTTGATAACTCGATATAGATGGATCCTCTGTTGGTGAGTGTTCTCGATCTGTGTGCCCATGATTTAATCAGTTGTGGTGTGTTCCATGCAGTTTGGGTTTAGCTTTGTTGGTGTGAGTTGTTCTGCAATGTCGAATGTGTCCAACAATGGTGGAAAATATGGCCGAAGGTGGTCTATATTGAACATTGGGTGCAGACTAAGGAATGGTGGAATGCTGAGCTCGAAGGAATTGTCCCCTAAAACCTTGGTGATGGTGTATGACCCATATCGGAGCAAGCAAAGCTTGCAGTGGGGTGCAGTGAGGTGCTCCTTTTACAAATGTAGCCAAACTTTGTCGTCCACCTAGAACTTGTGCGACACTCGATGTTGATCATGACGCTACTTGTACTTAGCATTTGCTCTATCCAATATATCATGGACCTACTGGCAGATGTGTTAAATGCATTGAATGAAGTTGTTAGCCTTGTCGGCTTTGGACTGGACGTGAGCCGAATCTACCTGAGTAGCTGCAAATGGTGTGGCCACATCAATGGGACATAATGGATGAAATCCTAGCCATACCTGAAAGGGGCTATGGTTTGTTGAGCTATGGAGAGATATGTTGTATCTGTGCTGGAAATAGGGGAGGCTTTCATCCCATATGCATGGATTCTTCGAGTTGTACATGCGCAAAATGTGTACGATCATCCTGTTGATGACCTCTGTTTGGCCATCAGTTTGGGGATGGAAATCCATGGACTTAGTAAGTTTGATATCCAACATTGGCTAGAGACTCGACTAAAATGCACCTAAGAATTCGTTGTCCTAATTTAAGATAATGGATTGTGGGATCCCAAAGTGTACCCACACTCATTCAAAGAAGAGCTTAGAAATGGCCTCTGCTGTGATACTCTTCTTGCAGGCTTCCATGATGGCCATCTTAGAGAATCTGTCAATGACCACTAAAATTGTTTCCTTGCTCAGGAGAAGGGAGGGCCGACATGTAATACATGGAGATGGATTCCCAAGGTCGACTAAGAGTAGGCAGAAGAGTATATAGGCATTGCTTCTTGATGGTTGGTTTGGCAATGGCGCAAGCGGTGCGGGATCTAATGTACTTTCAAACATCTTGACGAAGGTTAAAATACTTTTGTAGTACTGCCACTGTTTTCTCTACTTCAAAATGTCTAGTGACCCGATTATAGTGTGCCTCCCAAATCATCTTAGCACGCTTGCTTGAAGGAACACATATGTGCCCAGGTGGCATAACAGGGTATCCTGGAGGTGGAAATTTGGAACTTTCTTACCTTCTAGGAGTGTTTGGTATGTGCTGTCGAATTCTAGATTGCTCTTGTAAAGATGTGGCCACCCCAAAGTCACGTGTGCACAGGAGTCAGGCACAATGATCAACACCATGACTGGTGGTCGGTTGAGGCAGTTTGCAACATGATTGGTGCTAACCTTCTTGTACTTGATGTTCAAATGGAGTTGTTGCAGGTATGTGGACCATTTCTGATGGCTATCGTTCTGCAACTTCCCTTGTGTCTGTATGAACTACAGGGGTTGGTGGTTTGTGTGGATGACTATTTCCTTCTCCAGAATGTAATGCTTCCATTGACGATAGACCTACACAATGGAATACATTTCTTTTTCATAAGTGGGATACTTTTAGACTGTGTCTGAAAGTGTCTCACTATGGTAAGCCACTGGATGCCCCTGCTGAGTAAGAATTACACCAATAACATAGTCAGAGACGTCTGTCTCAATCTCAAATGGTTGTTGTAGGTTTGGTAATGTGAGCACTGGTGGAGAGAAGAGGCAATGCTTCAACTCAACAAATGCCTTTTGTTGGTTTTTGGACTAATTTTTTTTTTTCTTTCACTCTGCCCTTGGTGATTTGACTTAAAGGCCAAGTGATATGAAAGAACCCCAACATGAACATGTAGTAAAAAAATGGCAAGACCTAGAAAGCCGCGGAGCTCTATTAGAGTGGTTGGGGATGGCAAATCCTGAATGACTTGTATCTTGGCTGGGTCCACATGCACACCCTGCTCATCAATGATTGATCTAATTTATAATATTAGTTTGCAGTGCTAAGATCTTCCTCAGATTATAAACGAAATGCTTTCATTGTGCTTAAGGATTGATCAATTTTTGCAAGTAAAATGAAGAGTTTTTATGTTAATTTAATGAGGAATTTAACATAAACCAAAAACTGAACATCATCTTAAACATGTATAGAACATCATCAAAAACACATTAAAACAAGAACATGATAAAGGAGTTCACCCCTCCTGGGCTACGTCTCCTTGGTCCAGCTTCCAATGGTTTGGGCCTCTCTATTATGCTCAAAAGTGTAAAAATTAGTGTTTAGAATTCTCAAATGCTTCTGAAACCTGCTCCAATGAGTCCAGAATGATATAAAATGGTTATCTAGCCTCTTTTTGTAACCAATTTGGTGGAAAACTGAAGAAGTTATGACTTCTCCTAGTGTTCCCACTATTCGTTCCACAAATTGCTCCACATCAGGAACCCACAATTTCGCTCCAAAAATTCGATAACCGAGCGAGAATTTTGCAGCGTGGTAGGCCATAATCCATCGGCACCAACTGTCCATCAAAATTCGCAATCGACAAAGTCTGGCAGGTCTTATGGTCTGTGAACGCGGTGAGCGATGCGTGATTGCAATACGACGGACCCGACGGGACATTAAACTACAATCTAACCTTATCGCATTTGGGATATCACAATCAACGGAAAACTAGTGGTCCTATACATATGCAAGACCTGCCCTATTGAGATGTGTGATTGCGATATCGCATCGCAACCCAAACTTGCCGGGGCTGATTTTGTAACACCTCCCTTCGTCGATGTGCGATTGCGATCCATCGCATCGTGCCTCCAACTGATTCTTGAAAGCCTTCTCTCTTGCCTTACTGCATCGCACCTTGGCTATTCTGGGGCCGATCTTTAACACCGACTTGCCTGCGATTGCAATTTGGGACATGCGAGGGCCAATGGCATCTTACCACTTGGTGCCTCCTCATTCGCTGAAGGACCTTTACTCATCATCAAATCCTGCCATTTGAGCAAGTCAAACCTGAACTTTGACTTGCTATAACTTCTGCATATGAGCTCGGATTTGAGTGCCATTTGCACAGTTGGAATTGAAGGCAGTCTTCCACACATTGAAGGGTTCGATAGGCACTTGGTGATAACTAGACTTCAAGTCAATCTTGCTGTTAGGTCCTAGGTCCCTATACTACTAGTGTAACCCCTTATTATTATTAGTGCAAACCCCTTATTATATTGTTGTTCCCATATAGTACCCATATTGTTATTGTTGTGCCCCATAGAAGCCCACTATTGTTATTGTTGTGCCCTTACATTATTATTGTTATGTCATCTTTGATTATATTATGACCCCTTAGACTTGTATATATGGAAAGGAGGTTTTATCATTTGTATCATCCAAGAATTGTTCATTTGTGTAATGTAAATGAGGTTTCCCCCTTGAAGAGGCCGAATTCTAAAGCGTTTATCTATCTTTTCTATCTTTTTGTGAGCTGGTTTCATAACATTTGGTATCAGAGCTTTGGATTCTAGGGTTTCGCTGCTCCAAACAGGTCATCATGGAATTTTTGCTATAACATTTTTTCTGCAATGTTTCAGAAGATAAATGAAAAACCCATTTAAGATGAAATCCCTCTGAACCTCGGATCTGAATTTCAGATATTGTATCGCTATATTTTTGGAGATATGATTTGAGGAAGTTAGGGTGTTTACAAGCTCCAAAATTTCATCTAAAACAGGTCATCGTGGAATTTTCGCTATAAAGTTTTCACTACGAAGTTTCATAAGCTAAAAAAAACCTGTTTGAGAAGAAATTAGTCTGAACCTCGGGTCTGAATTTTAGATCTTGTCTCACTATAGTTTTTGATATATGATCTAAGGCAGTTAGGGTTTTTGCAGACTCCCGAATTACATCCTAAACAGGTGACCTTGGGAAAATTGTCATAACTTTCTCTTTGAGCATCAGATTGAAATTTCGTCAGAAGTATAGAGAAAGAGGATGAACTTTATTTTGTTTGGGTATAATTTTTAGAACCTAAGGTTGAAACAGTGACACATGGTACGTCGTACAAGTTCACTCTACTCAACTAGTCTATAATTAGGTCATTGCGGGAGATTGGGAATAAATCTTTCTTCAGGAATCCAATTGCGACCAGACTTGCAGAGTTAGAAAGAGGACTTAGAGGGCCATTACAGGCCAAAATTTTAGAACTTAAAGATCCGTAATTATAGAGTTACAATCGTTTCAAGTTCGAGCTCCTAAAATCAAGAAAAAGCGAGATGAGGAAGTTTGATGACAAGGATCCGGTAAATTGGATACTAAAGATGGAGAAATATTTTGATCTACATGGTGTACCAATGTTACAAAAGGTACATATTGCATCTAATTATTTAGAACCGAATCATTTTTTATGGTATAAAGGTTTTGTTCTCGTAAACCACTTGTCACGTGGTCAATTTTCACGGAGGAAATGATAACACATTATGCGGATACAAAGAGCAACACCTTCTTTAGGCAATTGATAAATCTCAAACAAAAGGGTTCAATGGAAGAGCACATTAAGGAGTTTCAAAAATTGAATATAAGGGTAAATGATATTCTAGAGAAGCAAAAGATAAATAGTTTTATCTATGCCATGGAAGCTGATATCGACGGTATGAAAGCATATTAGAAGAAAGGCATGGAATATTTGAAGAAATACATGGAAGGTTTGAAGGAAGGTGGGACAACACTGCTACAAGAAAGGCCTCCTAATGACGAAAAGGATCAAGAAATGTTAAAAGAAGAGGATATACACCAGGAACCAACCCTAGAGGAAGAACAAATGAATCTGACCATATCTTATATTGCAATGGCAGGAATTACCACTCCTCAAAATCTCAAGATAGAAGGACATATCAAGAAGAAGAAAGTTCAAGCAGTGAAATATTAGGAAGAAAAGTATCAAGAAACATCAAATGAAAAGGATACTCACCAGGAACCAACCCCAGAGAAAGAAGAAATGAATTCAACAATATCTTGAAATGCATTGGTCGGAATTACCATTCCTCAAACTATAAAGATAGAAGGACATATCAAGAAGAAAAAGGTAATAGTGTTGATTGATTCAGGTAGTACCCATAATTTTATTCATTGTAAGATAGCCAAGGAATTGAATTGCTTCCCATATCCAGCACCAGAGCGTCAAGTGATGGTTGTAAGTGGAGGAACCATAAATTTCTCTGGAAAGTGCCATAATATCAAACTATCCATGGGAGAATATGTATTGAATAGCCCAATGCTTTCCATTCCAATGGGTGGTGCTGATGTTGTACTAGGAGTCCAATGGCTACAATCCTTGGGT
>APFE031032130.1:121913-132167 GCA_000404065.3 Pinus taeda | reverse complement strand
ACTTGTGGTCCCTTACATGACATGGGTTAACCACCTTATTTATTACTATGGCCCATCCCATTATTACATTATTACCTTGGGTACCTCCCTCGGTACCCCATATTACCCCCCCTAGGTATATAATAGTCTTCCAAACATTTGTGAGCTCTATTGCAAGTTGGTGATAACCATTCTTCAAATTGATATTGCTGAAATAATTGGCCTCCTTGAGTTGGTCTAGAAGGTCATCAATTGATGGGATTGGATACCTGTTCCTAACATTGATCTTTCTAAGTGCCGGATAATCAAGGTAGAGCCTCTAAGTCCCATTCTTCTTCTTTACAAGTATAATCGGTCTAAAAAAGATGGAGGTAGGCGGGGCTACCTCTGGTATCATGTATAACTTATTAGCCAAAGAAATAATAACAATGTGAGGCCTCGACTCATACATAACATGATGCTTCCACATGTATGGTTAGCCTAATAATCCATCACAAACTTCAAGAGAAGCAACATCACATAGTACCTCATCTGTGAAGGACTTGATGTTGTAGGAAAGGTCACATTATTGGCCGACGTGAAGATATCGTCCTTGGTGAAGCCACTCGATGGTGTACAACTGTGGGTGTGGTATGGTCAGTAGGCCCGACTACTTCATGACGTCTGTTGAAATCAGGTTCTTCCGGTTCCCGTTGCCGATAATGAATTGTAGTGATGAACCATTCACCGACATATGTGAGTGGAACAAATGCCCCCCTCCTCTAGATCTTTGGGCTTAGTCTTCTATATTTTGGTGGTGGGAATAATGACACCAGGATCTGTATCAATAATATGCTTTCATTTTCAATTTACCTTATCGATTTCTGAATCATAGTAAAAAGAGGCATCTGACTTTGAAGCCTTCAGCTTGGCCACCAATGACTCCTTAGCTCGGCACTCAATTGTGTTGTGAGTGGGGATCTTATGGAACTCACACCACTCTCTTGTGTCCTTCTTTGTTTTCATGGTGTTTTTCTTTTCTTGGGGCTTTGATGGGTTTTTTTAGGTCACCCCACCTTGGTTTTGTCATTTGTTCTATGGTTTGGAGGTGACTTTCCCATGCTTCAGATTCACAGATACAAAGTCTCGATTCTTATGTTTAAACTTTTTCCTGATCTTGACAGTGTATCGATAGGTAGAACCAAGCAAGGATAATTCCAAGAACTCCATCTTATCCTTCATGTATTTGTGTAGACAATTGTGTTACTTGAGTACTAGATGCCTCTTAGAATCCTTGATACCCAACTTCATGTGAAGTGTGTGAAAAATATTTCTGAACTCTTACACATATTGGTCCCTTCCCTGTCGTAGTGTGGTCAATTTATCCTTGACGGCATCTCAAAAAGAGTTCCAAGTGGGTGTAGCTAAAAATAGTGAGGGTTCCCTCTCATCCTTCTTCTCACAGTAGGTTTCCCACTAGTCCTTGACGTGGGGGGCAGCTTTGAGGAGTGAAAAAGTAATATTTTCCCTATTAGAAAAATCGTGAACTGAAAAATACCCTTACAACAAACTTAACCATCTATCTACATCATCTGCATCTATATGGCCTTCAAATATGGGAATGTCAAAGTTGACTTGTAGATTGATGGGAGTGGTACCTCTAGAGTATCTGCCGAATGAATATGTGTTGCTTGTGGGCATCCACTAAAGGATCTGGGCAAAGTTGTCTATCATCGCGCTCCTCTGTTGCTTGAGGGCTTCTTCAAGAAATATTTTGAATGGATCTCCTACTCCCTCATCTTTCTTTTCTTCCGACATGGGAGGTCATCGAGGTTTGCGAGGCTGGTCTTGGAAAGGTTCAATTACTTCAAGCCCTAACTCCTTATACCCTGACCTCGTTGGGGACATGCAAAGAAAAACAGAGAAACAACTAACCACTCTGATACCACTGAACCAAACTTATTCAGGAATGAAACAAAATAAAAATATAAACATAAACAAAAATATTCAACAGAAAGAAAAATTCATTTCATTAATATCAAAGAACTGAAATATGCTTACATGCATAATGCAAATAAACTACCTCGGGCAATGGTAGCTTCTCTTTGAGAAGCGATGTGGTGGTTACATGCCTCTAAGCTATATTACAATGAGGCTTGAAGGCTTATTTATTATTGATAAATAATGGAAAACCCTAAACATCCAAAAACCTAACCCTAGTAGATGAAGCACCAAAAGGCTATGGGCCCCGTTGGGGTAAATTAGTACATCAACTTCTTGAGGTTGTAAATTTGGCATATGATCTTCGTTTGAGGCACACAATAGCTCATTAGAAAGATCTATCCGAGGACTATAAATTTTGATTGTAAATGTGTGTCTATGAATCATATTTTCCCACTTTCCAAAAAAAAAACATTGTTTAGGGCCTCAAAACGACTATGAAAGTTCAGGACCCAAAAAACTGCCAAAAATAGTAAATTGTGCTCCAATTACGGAAACTGAAAGAAATAATGGTACAACGGTGGGGTCCAACTGGAATAGGTGGATGGCCACCAATATCCACCTATATTCCTATCACTAGCTAGAAACATATTACTTAGTATTCCTTTTTGCTAATAATAAGCTTCGATCTTGCTTGATGCTTGCTAAGAAGGGCAACACCAATGAAGATACATTCACAAGAAGCCTTCTAGGTTTGTATGATTGTTGTTCTTGTTAAAAAGATATGGTTTCTGGTTGGTTAAGGTTAGTTGTTGTGGCACATATTTCTTCCTTAAGCAAATTCCTTCAATCATTTATGCAAGTTATTCAAGTTCTTATCTTTTCTGTCACACATTATTTTATATATGTTCTAATTGTTTGTATCTTTGTGATTGTAGGTTGGGAGTGGTTACGATGGATACATTTGGGATTTCATTACACTTTTCCCTAACCTTCTAGCTAGTTATGTTAGGATTAGATCTAGTTTCATGCTATTTCCCCTTGCACACTCATATTTCATTTGATCTCCATTTAATATCCACATTTGTTTTGTTTTCCCATTTATGTCTCACATGTTGCTTTTAACTTCACTCTCCATTTGTTGTGTTCTTTTGATCTTGTTTCCTTGTTTTGTCTCATCATTGTTTTTGCATTTTCTTCAATAAGATATTACATGAAAACTACTCTCTTTTGGATTAAAAGACAATGTGGAAAAAATTGAAAAAGGAATTGTGATGATGAACAATGCTTGGCTAATCTGTTATCCTCTTCTTTATTCGTGTTTATATGTCTTTAAAGTCAATGGTGTATGAACATAAAATATGATTCACTCCATATGGAAAGCCTTTGGTCGAGTCGTGAAGCTCGTATCTCTATTAAGACCTTCATTCTAACTCAACCTTGTATTGAATGGTGTTTCGACATGTCGACTCAACCAAGTAGAGAAGGGAAAGGTGAAAAACTTTAAAATGTGCATATTAATTTTAGTGGTATTTCAAATCTATTAAACAAGGAAAAACCTCTTCTTCTCTTAATAATTTGGGATCCCTCTTCCACCCATACTACAAATATTCAATAAATTCAATCATATCTTTAAGTAATAAAGGGTGAAGAAGAGAAGTGATTCCTGCACAGAGAGGTGAAACAAGAAACTTAGTCGAGGTACTAAACATGCCTATTGGTAGCGAATCAAAGCTTGTGTTTCCTTTAGGTGACTCCACTAAGGTACTTTCTAGGTGTTCTAGTAGTGGAGCAACACTGGGGAATGTGCTTAAAAAGGTCGGTATACTTATTATCATTTTCCCCTATAGAAAATCTAAGGTATGACTAGTCTTATGTTGATGTGTTTCAAGTTGACAAGGAATAGAAGAATTATACCTTTAACTAGGATAAGTGGAAAATCTAGGATAATCTAGATGGAGAATAAATACTTCCTGAAATAATGAGACCTTGCACTTAAATATAATACCTAAATAGAGAAGTTGGATTTCTACCAGTGTCTCACCAAGTGTTTTCACTACGACAAACACCCTCCAAAATTTTTCCTACATTTGAATTTTGGAGTCTACTATGGATTTCATGATATGTAATTTCATAATCACTTCATGGTAGATTGATGTTTTGCAAATAATTGAAGTCTTTTTCATAGATTCTAAGTGTCAAAGTCACTTTCTCACACATGTTCTATCTTTGATGAATTCACAAACACCATCTTTTTATGCATGCTTAGATAAGCATTGCACAACCCTTGAAGGTAAGGCTTGCGCAATCACTAGTGACAGTGACTACACAATCCATAAGCACAATTTATTGTGGAACACACGTTGATAGTTAGTGCACACTCTTCATTGAAATTCTTCCTCACTTTTATTGCAATTATACTTCTATTTTGGTGATTTTTCTCAACTATCGCTTTGGCACACCTTTAATTTTTCACAAGTGTCGCTTTCATGTTCATGAGTGTCATTTTTTCTATCCTTAACTTTAACAAGTTTCATTTTCATCTTATCTTTGCACTGAGTGTGTCACTTTCACTTTCACTTTCTTTAGCCTTTTCAAGTGTTGTTTGCACTTTTCTCTTACTTTCCCAAGTGTCTAGGGAAGTGTCACATCTAGTCAAAGGGAGTCATTTGTACATTCTTGAAGGGAAATTATAATGCATTCTACTACACTAATATGTTATATCCATCATAAATACATGAATTATAAATATTCCCTAAGTCTTGAGCATTGTTTCGCTAGTGATGTCACTTGTATCACAAATTTTATCTTAAGTGTCACACTTGGAGGTAAGTATTGTACTGCTGTCGTTTAAATAGGAACATTATGATTGTGCATGGTAAATTCTTCCTTTTCAATTGGTTGATCATCTATAATAATGTGATCATTTCCAAGTCATGTCTTTGTTCCATATCTTGCCTCTTTGATCCCATAGTTAGTCATTTTCTGCAATTGATCCTTTTTCAGTCAATCTCCTCCCAAACTATGCATTACATAGTCTCAGGCCACAGGAAGCATGTCCTACCCTCACGAAGTATGAATCATGTAGTCTCAGCCTCCAAGGACTACCCATTGCATATTCACAGTGCTCAGTTAGGCCTTCCTACCCTGAAAAACTACACAATCTTTAATTCCAGTTTGTCTTTCACTGTTCATTGCACAATTTTAGTGAGTGGTTTGTATCACTAGCTCTCTGAATTGTGAAACTATGCAATCCAATGGCTCATTCTCTCCCTTGAAGTACGCATTCTGTAACCACTATTAGAAATCCCTTCTTGCCTTCCTCTTTGACTTGCTCAACTGCACAATCTTTGGTCACTATCTTCCTAGAACTATGCATTTCATAATCATAGTGAGCAAGCCTTCATCTTTGTCTCACTGGCTTGCCCAAATACATAGTCTTCTGCCTCCCTATCTCCCATAACTATGAATTGCATAGTTTCAGTGAGAAATCCATCACTGTTGTCCACTTAACTCCCTCAAATGCACAATCTTCCTTCCTTGATCCTCAATTGCTGCTCATTGCATAATCATAGTCACCAGAGCCTCACTTTTGCCTCCTGTAAATATGCACTACACAATTCCTGAGCCTCCTCCTTAGCCCAGTACGTTGTTCTAGATCAGTCAGCTCATTCAATGGAAAATAAAAAAAAACTAGGAGTTTTTTAGACTAATGTCATCTTCTCATGAGTGAATTCCATCTTTGGTTATTGCATCTTGACATGGCATGCTGATGCTGAGGAGATCATAATAAAAGACACTTGTGAAGCTAGAACCTTGAAGAAGTCATCAAGGAAGAAGATGAAGGGACACTAGCTTATGACAAAATATCAAATATTAGGTTCATATGAAGACTCCATATCACTAAGCCCCTTAGAGGATAAAGATGAAGCACATGCAATATTTTCCATAAAGACATGAGGAAGCAACAAGAAGAGAAGCTTGCTTTGGACATATCATTATGAATATCCAAGTCATCTTATGCCAAGTTATAGCTTGTACAAGTTTCATCATCGTGGAATATGTGTCAATGAGTCTTGGCACATTATGTGGAGTGAAATTATGTATTTCCAAGAATGAAAAAAATTAAATGTCTGGAAGTCCAAGAGTCACATGTGGAATATGAAAAGTCACATGTAAACTCAAGAGTCACTTCGGAGTCCAAGAGTCATGAGGGAAGATCAAGAGTCATGGGGATATGAAAGGTCATTCCTCTTGTTATAAATACACTCTCATAACTCAAGCAATGGGCTTTTGGAGACTTAGGCTTTGGAGAGATATGCTTGGCTTCTCTAGCTTAGCATAAGAGAGAAATATCATTCTTTGGAGAAGCAATAAGTGACTTCATGTTCCACTATTGGAGCTAGTGGCTTGTTGTTGTAGCTATGTACTTGGATCTTTCACTTAATAATCATAATCTTGTTGAGCCAACAAATTTTCACACATGTATCATGAATATTGTAAGACTATTATTTAGATTTTTATGGTATATGTTACGTTCATATGTACTTAATAAATTAAACTACTTCATTTGATTTGGTTCTCATCTTGTTGAATGTGTTTTATATTTTATTTAATGATCATTGTGTCTGTGTGAATTATTTTTCTAGGTAACTAATGAATATTTCCTTACTCTCATGTTCCTCTCTTAGGATAGTACTATTACTTTCCTTCTTTACTTCCCTCTCATGAAAGTCTCCTTTTACACATTACAAGCAGTGTTTCACAGTGTCAACTTACTTGCTAATTTCAAAGGTTATGTGCATATTCTCTTATGTTATTCATTGTGGCAAAGGAAAAACTTTGAGTTATGGTGGTCAGGTTAATACTTTGGATGGGGATCTTACTCCAAACAATGTTAGGTCTAATTGGGACTCCACATTGGGGAGGACCCCTTGGTTGACA
This sequence comes from Pinus taeda, assembly GCA_000404065.3. Lineage (NCBI taxonomy): Eukaryota > Viridiplantae > Streptophyta > Pinopsida > Pinales > Pinaceae > Pinus > Pinus taeda. The sequence goes on along the minus strand of APFE031032130.1, from coordinate 125,324 downwards.
TATTTCGAGCACCATCAACATCTGCATTTTATAGTTTGGATTACAGTAAGACAAGATTTGAGTTTGTTAGGAATTTTCTTAATGATATGTTGTGTTGAATATGAAAGGGTTCATGAAGTAATTTCTCCTTTCCTCAACCTTTAAAAAACAATTTGTCAACTTTTCTCTACTACAAAATTCTCCACTATACTGGAAACCCTAAGATCTTGTAGAAACTGAGGAAAAATCCTTTGCTTCATTTTGTGAGAAGTATACTTATGCATGGGATGGGGATTTAATAGGAGAGAGCCAACAGACCACTCTCGGATCCATCAATACCTTGAGGTTAGAAACATTTTTGAAAATTGTCAATGGATAAGGCTTTTTGAGAAGCCTAGAGACTTTGATGATGAAATTTCTCAAGAATTTTCCTCAACTATCCAAAAACTAGAAGAGGATATTACAGTGGTTAGAAGCCTAATCATCTATCTAAATTAATATCTTATCAGTAGGGTCACCACACTCCATAAGGGGGTCAAATGGAACAAAAAGGAGAGGTCTGAGGATACTATTGCCAAGAAAAAAAATATTCCTTTAGAATGAACAACCCATGGAGGATAAACATTGAGTGAGAAGGGAAATCCTACCATATTCATATCCTCAAATAAATTTTAGACGAGGGAAAGCTCAACATTGTATATGCCTATCAATTTAGGCCACTTTGTTAGATAAGATTTCATGTAGATTTACTTGCCTAAGAGAGACTCAATATTCCTTATTTACTCCTTCAGTACCTCAAAAAAATTAGCATAAGGTTGAAATGGGAAACCATAATTAGCTATCTCACCATGGGTTGACTAGAGCAGTAGTCCTAGATTCCTTAGAAAGCCTACAAAACCCTATCTCTTGGAATGATTTTATCGACATGGATAGGAATGAATTTTTGGAGACATAAGTTAAAACTCAATTGGAGCTAGAGGGGGAAGAAACAAAATAGGAAACTAAAGTAGAAGTAGAGGAAGAATTTGAGATAGAAAGGGAGTAATGAAAAGAAGAATATGAAGAATATACATAAAAAATAAGAAAAAGCAGACAAAGACACAAGTTGAAACCAAGGTAGAGGAAAAAATGGTTGAGGAAGGGTTGGATAAGCTAAATTTGATAGAATTAGAGGCACAAAATCCTCAAGAGGCTATTTCAACATCATACAAGCCAACAAACAAAAGGAAAACAGGGAAAAAAGAGGGGACTCCAGAAGAAAACTTTTAGGAAGAAGTTCTTGCTACCTTAGCATCCTTGTGTACCCCAATAAAACTTGAAGTGAGAAAACCAAGGAAAACCCCTCTTTAATTTAGGAGAAGGAAGAGAAATATAATAAGTCCCAATGAAAAGTATTTTCCACCATCTCACACTCCAATCACAATTGAGAAGTCACTTAGCCATAAGGACGAAGAACCTTATAAGGAAAAAGAACAAGAATTTGAGATAACATCCACATCTCTCAATAGAAAAGAGCCACATGCTTAGCTAGAAGGGTGAAGCACTCACGATACATTTCTTCTAGAACCAACCATAATGCCGTAGGAAAAAAATTATAGAGCTATAGGAGAGGATTGTATAACCATAGAGGTAGAATATAGAGCTACAAGAACCAGATCCATGGAAAATTTTAGGGGCTAATATTCGCAGGTGGTCTAATTTTACAATTTCTTTCAAAAAAAAGATTCGCCAATTTCCATTTTTTAGAAAATTGATTTTCCCAAATTTTACAATATAAAATTATCTTACATTCAAAATCACCAACATTATATAGAGAGTACATATAAAATAATTATAAATTTGAATAGTTTTGCAAATGCATCAATAAATATTTTATAGTTTGCATATTAGGGACTAGTGAGATTCTCCAATACTTTTAAACTTCAAGATAATTTTCCATCCTTAAAATTTTCCTTGACTAGATCCTTATCCAAACCTATCATCTTATTATTCTTGGATTGATGCAGGGAAGGTGCTTCCTATCCACCTTGCACTAGTCCTATTTTTTGAACTAGAGGAAGAGAGAGGTAGAACTTATAGATAGATGCATATTAAAAAATCCAAAGGGTTTGTTGGCATTTCCATTATGGAGGAAAAGACAAAGAAGATGGGAGAAGAAAATTCCAATCTCAGATTCCATAAAGGAAACATAAGGGATCATATACAGAAGGAAAAAAAAAAAAAAACTAAAAGTGCAATTGCGACAAATACAAAAGCTATTGCAAGAGAAACAAGACCAAATTTCCACCATGGTTGTATCTCCATGGAGGCTATACATTACAGACACCATTCAAAAACATATTCTCTATTTGTAAAATGTTAGTGGTGTCAGTTTCAGATCATGACATTGGAAAAAAATGGTTCCCTTCCCATACGAGATGTAAGAAAATATATTGATTTTGTTCTATAATACAACATTGATGATAGAGCCATAATTTCAAAATTTTACTCTCATGATCTAGTACTACCTGACATGAATATCTGAGACCCAAATTCTAAATTTGATGATGTACAATTAATGGCTTTAGCTTCATGGATGAACCATGAAGAAGTTAGGGAAGAGGAAATCAATACAATACTAGCGAAGCAAGTAGAAGAACCACTATGTGTGAGGGCAAAGATGCTAACCCCACTTCTCATCATTATCAATCACAAGCTCATAGAAAAACACCCTAACATGGGAAAAATATATAAGGGGAAGAAAGAGCATGCAATTATTCACTTTGAGGACAATTTCATGTTATTGAGTGAGGAAATACCATAGACATGACAAAGATAAGTATAAGAAAACCAACTCATTTTTAAGGCATTGCCACACAATTTAAGGATAAGAGAATACCATTCGCCTAAGAGGTTAAGGAATGCACTGGCCAAGACTTGTCTGTAAAAAATAATAATACAGAGGCTTGGAGTCCATTGGATTGTACTTAATTTTACTCCTTTGTTATTGTTGGGCCTACAAGAGCAATAGGACCAGGAAGAGGAAAAGATGGAATTGATGGAAATTGAGGAGAATCTAGGGTTTATTCCATAAGGGGATACCACATCTGGAACAATCTAGGATGTCAGGAAATCCATTAGGATACTAATGAATGAAAAGTATCAAGTTGAATATGTTTCTTAGAGGATGAGCAACAATTTTAATAGTAGGTATGAAGGGCCTCCGTAAATAGGTACAAATTAAGGCCCATCTAACCATCCTTAGGCATATTTAACCTTTTCATTTTCACTTAATAATGTCTTTTTCAACTTAAATATGTTCTTAGGAGGGCTAAGTGTTACACTGAATTTTGTCACCTTGACTATCTGCAGTTTATATGGCCCCATCAATAGCCATATTGTCCTCTTTGTCAAGCCCCATACCTCTGCTCTTCATGTCAAAACTTCAAAAAG
>APFE031032130.1:84056-101084 GCA_000404065.3 Pinus taeda | reverse complement strand
CTACAACAAGCGTTGGAACTAAGGTAAGATCGAAAACATTTGAATTCTCATAGAATAATGTGTGTTTAGAGAAGGATTGCTCTTGTTTGGTTTGTTTGTCACTAGAGAGTCTTAGACTCCTAGGGAGGTTAGATTTGTCCGCAAATATAACTCTTTCCGCATGACACTAAGAGACAATTTCCATATATTGTGTGCCTAATTAATTTACTATTTAGGACATTGAGGACATATTATGCAAATCATGCAAATGTCCAGCGAGAGAAAAATATGGGTCTTTCCCCTGCTAAAGGATAGTAAAAAATTGGTTAGCTTAGGGACATTATCACCTCCCTATAGTTGCAAATTTGTCAAGGAACCAAATCCGAATTTTTAGGTATTTTGGAGGGAAGCAATCCTCTCTTCAAGGGGGCTTCTCCTAAAGCATTTTTTGTATAAATAAGGGGCCTTATTATCCTGGTAGGAATTCATAAATTTTGGAGAAGACAGTCAGCAGTAGAGAAAGGTTTTTTCCCGTTATTTCAATTTTTCCATGTTTCATGTATGCATACATTATCAATTAATGAAAAGAGGCTTGCCAATGTATACTCGCGACAGTGCCTATACGTTGTGAAAGGAAACTACCACAAGCTTAATCCAATGAGTTTTCTTAAGGAATTGTTGTGATTGAAGTTTCTTGGTTTGGTATATATGACTTGATTTAGTCTGCATGGTCCATTAATTTGGTCACTAAAGGTATGTGTGTTAAATTATTTGGTAGTGGTGATTGTTGAAGTGGTCATGAGTTGATATAGTCATGGATTAGTGGTGTTAATTGTATTGATTATTTCCACATAATGTAGGTAAATGCATTGTGGCGTGAATGTGTGAAGTAGATTTTTGAGGTGTTGGGAATTATTATTAAATTTCCATTTCATGGGTCAACCCCAAGGTTAGATAGTGTGATTTAGTTACAGTGGGTTTGTTGCAGTTGATTGGATAAAAGAGAAATGAGAGTTTAGTTACAGAGCATATGATTTGATTAGATGGTGTGAATGGATAATGTATATATTGGTTTCACATTTTTTGTTTCAGAGACAAAATTTGTATCCCCTGTGACAGTACGATTGAGAGTGTATGCCATAATGATGGTGTGATCTAGGTGGGTACAAGAGCATTGGTTGTTGCATTTTACAATAAATAATAGCCTGCATGTGGAGCAGAATGATACATAATAGTCTAATTGGAGGCCAAAGCACCTGCGAAATTTACCAGTGAATGTGTTGATCTATTATGAAGATATGTGTGCAATGGGAATTATAATACATATGTGTGCATATTTTTCTAGAGCATGTTGTGTATTTGTATTTATAATGTTTTTGTTGCAGGGATGATGTCTTTGTAAGGTTTATATTGTTGTATGCTAGTATAATAATGTGGATGTCTTGTGTTGTATTACTGGTATATGCCCTATATCATTGTGTTATTGATGTATTATCGGTTAGTAGTAATTAGTATGATGTTGTTGCTAGTCTTAGGAGTGTGTTTATATGTTTCTTGTATGCTTTTCCAATGATAGTATGGTGTCATTGTATGTTGTCGGTATTTTTGTATGACAATGCTAGAGTGATTCAATGTTGTTGCCTAGTGTATGATGAGAGTGTTGAGTTGAGCTATAGTTTGATGTTACTAATGAGGAGAGAGTGGAGTTGATGTGTTATTACATGAGCTGGGTTAGTAGTGGTTTTTTTTTTTTATGGTGATTAATATTGAGTAGACAAAGTTACGTGGGTCTAGTATGAAAATCATCTAAGTGAGGCCTATAATTGTTTAAGATCATAGTTCATGGGCCTATTCTGAAATGCATTGATGATGGTTCATAAGAGTTTGAGGGTTGTGGCCTTTAGTGGCAAGTGGTGGCTTTCTCAAGGAGTGGTTCTTTCCTTCTGATAGCATCGAACGAAAATATAGGAGGCACATGCCTACAATAAGTTGGGGCTTGCATAGTTTAGGAAGTGGTGGCTTCCTTCAAGTAGTGGCCTGGAACAAGTGGTTGTTCATGTGCATTGCAAGTTGGGACTTGCACACTTGTGGTGGCTAGTGATTGATGTAAGATAATTATTTTAAATAATATGAAGAAGATGAAGACAAACAACTCAAAGGTTTTTCTCCTAGAAGGGATTCCTCCTAACATCTATTGTTCTCATGTGTTTGTTGATATTTACTTGTTATGTTGCTGCTCTTATAGCTCTTTCATATTGTTGCTCACATGATCTGCATGCTTATGTTATGTGATATATAATGTGTTGCTACTTATTTAAAGATCATTCAATTAACACTTTGAGAATAAAATATAAAAAGTGTTTAAAGTGATAAATTAAGAACAATATTGATTCACCCCCGCTTCTTAGTATTTTTCAAGCTCCCAACAAAAGGAATTCTTCATTAGCATTAGTGTGTTGTTTTATGGAACTCCCTAAATATCTACGTTGGTCAAAGTGGTTAGCACACAATAATGCCATATTCAAAGGAAAAATCCCTAAATCATCCATGATTGCTATCAACGCTTTGAATATTCTTTTTGAATCCATCATAGCTCAAGGATACAAACTTTCTGATATGGAGGAATTATCTCCATGTGAAAGAGAATGGAGTCCTATATCATGCTAGAAACTTCAATCCTCAACCAATCCCAAAGAAATAATTTTGTATAAGAATGAATTCTGAAGAATTTCTAAAGTGGAGATTAAGGAAGGAATACTTCTCTCTAATTTTTATGGTTCATCGAAAGGTATCCCTAGGGTGGTATTAGTGGGACGGGTTATCTTTCACCCCGATGAACAAATAGAATATCAATATACATGGGGCTTAGGTTTTTCTACCAATAACCAAGCGGAATATTTTGCACTATAGAAGGGGCTAGAATTAGCTATTGTAAGAAGAATCCATTTATTGATGGTATTCAAGAAATCCATGATAATTTTCCAATAGGTGATTAAACTCGAAGAAAAATGCAACCCCCATAACCCCTTTATATTGCAAAGGATATCATTTCAATTAAGGAATTTAGAGATAGTCGAGTTTTATCATGTTAAAAAACACTTGAAATTAGTGGCATATGCATTGGCTAATAAAGGAGAAAATATGGATTAAGGTATAATGCATGAAGACCAAAGTTCACTAAATTTCAAACCTTTGCCACGAAAAAGGGTAACAATTTTTAGGCAAGTCGTAAAAATCAAAATGGAGTAAATGATGATAGGAGATTTCGCTAGAAGGCATGTTTGAAATACGAGCTCTTTAGCTCCCATTTACTGGTGACATGAAACGCTCTAATGAAGAGCTTCTAGACTAGTCACCCTTCATTAATTATTTTAGTTGATCCAAAATCACATTACAACAACATCTAGTCATGGTTGTTACATGACATCAACAAGTTGGACATTTCACTACAGCAAAACCTTGTGATTAGCATCCCCCTTTTCTTCCTTTTTTGCATCTAGAGCCCATTTTTGGTGCTATTTGCATCCATTTATCAAATATGGTGCAAAAATTGATGGAAAATGTGCATTGAGTTTTGCATCAAGTATTACACCAAGTTCAGCACTAGGTATTGCAATAGGTTTTGAACCAATTATTATGCCAAGTTTTGTGCCATCCTTTGCACCAAGTTTTGCATCATATTTGGCACCTAATTTCTTTTCACCTACTTTTTCATGCTCTATTGCATACACTTTTGCACCTACACTTACATAAACTTTTGCATCATCTTTTGCATCCTTTTTTAAATTTTGTGTCGAGGTTTGTGTCTAGTTTTGAATCTATTTTTGTTGAATCCACTTTCGCATCTTGTTTTTCATCCATATTTAAATTCTCTTTTTCATCTATTATTGTGTCTAGTAATGCATCCAATTTTGTTGTGCCACAATTTGCACCTAGTTTGGCACCTCCCTTTTAACCCACTTTTGCTTCTAATTTTGCATCCATGTTTGCATCCTCATTTGTGTATAGGTTTTCAGTGAATTTTTCATCTATTTTTGCATCCCTTTTTATTAGCACTTTTGTGTCAAGATTTGCATTCGGTTTTGTGTCTCATTTTTCATCTACTTTTGTATTGAATTCTATTGCATCCACTTTTGCATCTGATATTGCATCCATTATTGCACCCATGTTTACATCCAATTTTGCATCCCTTTTTTCATCAAAGCTTTCTTCCTTTTTTGTATGTATTGCTACATCCACTTTTGTTGTGCCACAATTTGTTCCATGTTTTTCACTTACTTTTGTACCCACACTTGATCCAATTTTACATCCATGTTTGAACCCAATATTTCATATGTTTTTGCACCCACTTTTATGTCGGGTTTATGCAGTGTGTTCTACGTCTTGTTTTTTATCTACTTTTACATCTACTTCCCTTGCATCCATTTTTTCATCCAATTTTGTTTCTCCTGTTGTACCCATGTTTGCATCCATTTTTACATCCTTTTTTGCATCTTGTTTTGCATCCAAGTTTTCATTTTGTTTTGCGTCCAAGTTTGCATATTTTCTTTTGTTTGTTGTTACATTCACTTTTGAATCCACTTTTGTTGTGCCATAATTTGTGCCATATATTCCACCTATCATTGCAACCAACATTTTATTCCACTTTTTCATCCACATTTGTATACTCTCTTATGTCCATGTTTGCATTGGATATTGTTTATTTTTTTGCATCCCCTGTTGCATCCACTTTTACCGCAAGTTTTGCATCTCCTTTTTCATCCACTTCTATTGTATCCACTTTTGCATCTAATTTTGTATACACTATTGCACCCATGTTTGTGTTCATGTTTAAATCCCTTTTTGCATCTAAATTTTCCTCCTTTTTGAATCCAATTTTGTGTCCTTTTCTGTGTTCGTTGTTGCATCCACATTTGTTTCACCACAACCTATGCCAAGTTGTATGCCTACTATTGCACCCATGGTTTCTTCCACTTTTCCATCTACATTTGAATCTTATTTTGTGCCCAAGTTTGCATTGACTATTGAATATTATTTTGCATCCAATTCTATGTGAGGTTTGCATCTTGTTTTGCATCTACTTATGTTGCATCCACTTTTCATCCAATTTTACGTCTATTGTTGCCCCCATTTTTGTGTTTTATTTTCTATCCCTTTTCCAACACTCGCCATATTTTCTGCATTGATGATATTTATTATGACATTGACAATTATGAACAACTTATGACAATGTCAATAATCACAACAATGATGACAATGGCATGAATTGTGATTATGAAGATAATGAGAGTGATGATAAAGATGATGGTTGTTACAATGACAATGATGATGATGATGCTAATGAACTTGGCCAATCTTCCAAATTTTTAAATGTTGTCATTGCCATAATCATAAACATTATCTTTGGCATTGTCATCATCATCATCATTTGATCATCATTATCATCATTGTCATCTAGGTCATCATAAGCAACAATAATGGCATGAATGATGATGACGATGCCAATGATGATGATGTCCATGATGAAGATGAAAATAATGATGATAGAAAATACATTAATGATGATGACATGGATGATGAAAATGATAATGATGATGATAATGGTAGTGATTATGATCATCATAAATCATTGATCATCTCTAGAAAGTAGATATGTTATTTCTCTTGCATATATCATATGTGTCCTAAACAATGCTTTTCTAGCACTCATCACATTTTTCGGGTTGATGATATTTCTTATGACACTTCTAATTATTAACAATTGACAAAAATGTCCATAATCATGATGATGATGATGATGGCATGAATGGTGATTATGATGATAATGCAATGATGACAATAACGATGATAATGACGGCAATGATGATGATGATAATGAAGATGATGACAATGAATATGATGATGCCAATGACCTTACAGTCTTTTGGATTCATGAATTTACTAGTTTCAAGACCATCTTTTGCACACCTATTAATATCATAATTTTTACATTTTCCATTTTTCTTGGGATATCTTACTATAATGTTGGTGTTAGAACTCAAAAGATATCTTGTTGTAATGGTGGTTCTAATGTTAGCATGATTTTTTGTTTGTTTGTTAAATTTTGGTTTAAAAAAATTGATTTATGCAATTATTTTAACAATATATGTAAAAAACTAAATAACGTACAAATAGTTTCACTATATTCCTATGGATTTTCATGAATTCACCAGTTTCAAGACCATCTTCGACATACATATTATTATTAAAAATAAATCATTTTCTATCCCTCTTGGGATATCTTGTTGTAATGGAAGTATTGGCACTAGAAAAATTTCTTGTTGTAATGGTGGTGTTAGTATTAGCACTAAAAAATCGTTGTATTTTGGTAAAAAAATTTGAAAAAGATTTTTTTTGGAAGTTTTTTTTCTTTGTTTTGTTTTGTTTTTTATAAATCTATTTTTATGCAGTAATAAAGTTTTTGTTAAATTTTGGTATTACAAGTATAATTCTTGGGACAAATTTAGCTTTCAAATAAGTTGCAAAAAACATATAAATGGAAAAATAGAAATGACAACTATTTGTATTGTCAAACTATTTAGGATATTATGTGTGAAAATCTTCAACATTTTAAGAAACAATGGATTAGAGGTGAGCTTGTAATTGTACAAAATTTTTGGATGATACATAAAAATAGAGTTGGTTTTATCAATGTGGCTAGGATACATTTTGGATAAGAAACCCTATATTTGGAAAGTATGCAAATAATTAATTTGGTATACCTTTGATAAATGAAATTTTATTTCTTTTTCATCATCAAACCAAGGAAGATATGGAAATAATCCTCATCAAAAAACAACATTTTTTTTGGGTATTTACAATTGGTTGCAAAAGTTCAACAACCGGCTATAGATGTTTTTAGTTGCTATTAGGGAAACAATGTTATTATAGGTTTTAGTAGACATAGATAATTATTGGTATTTGATTCACTTTGATGATGGCCTCTTATGACCAGTGTATGATATTGTGAATTTGTTGATATTTTTGAGATTGCCAAGTAGAGATAGTTGTATATTGAAATTTAAGTCAAATTGGGTTGCAAAGTTGAATGAGAAAGAAAAAACAATTGTTATTAGTTGTGAATTATGATAGACAGTAAATGATTATCAATAATTTTATTTGTGCTACAAGTCTAATTCTTATGACAAAATTAAGATTTTTGATCAGTTACAAAGAGCATATAACTAGAATAATACCAGCCATGGAAACTATTTGTATTGTCCATTAACCATTCAATATATCATGTGTGAAAATATTTAACATTTAAAAAAAAATGGGTACAAGAGGTGAGCTTATAAATATATAGAATGTTTGGATGATACATCTAAGATACAGTTGGCTTCATCAATGTGCTCAGGATCTACTTTGGATTAGAAAACCTAGATTTTGGAAGTGTGCCAAAAAATAATTTGATCTACCATTAAACATGGTATATGTATGGTAACCTTTTATGACCAATGATTTTTCATCCTCCTCCTCCTCCTCATTAGTGGTGATGATGGTGAATATGACAATGATGACAATGAAAATGAGGATGATGATTAAATGATGACGATGATGATGAAATTAATACAATGAAAGGGACCCCATGCCATCACGAATTACCTATATGGAGAAAATACTACTTGCATGTGGGAAACTTGTCATTGACTACAAAAATGAATAAACTCATTAGAAAATTCAAAATTGCCTTCATTACTCATCCAAAGATCCCCAGCAATTCAAATTTTTGTTTTTGTAGTTTAATATATTTGTGTTAATTAATTCCTTAATTCAACTCACAAGTTATATTTGTGTGTATGCACAATATATGACAATTTATACATACATAATTATTTTAATTATGTCTCATCCAGTAACTTCATATCACTTCTAATCATTTTCAATGAATAGATGAAACTAACCATGGTAACTCTTATCCAACTAATTGAGCTTGTTATTTCCAACCGATAAATCATATTAACTAACATACATTTTAATAACATTAATTGCATCAAGTAATGAGTATATCTATAATAATATTCAAAAAACCAATTTAGATCCTAAGTTCTAAACATAGTATTAAAATGAATATTACAACCAAATAACAGTGAACCATTTCAAAATGGGACATAAAAATTGTCCTTCTTTAAATATGAATTACGTATCTTGTAAATTATATAGAAATATTTATTTATGTTATCATCTGCATCTATGTCTTCCAATGCTTCCTTTTCAATGTTCATATGTTCTTGCAGGAAACCAATATTACTCTTCCCAAAGCATTTTGCTCAAGTCATATTGTGATAATACTCATCTTTAGCTTCATCATATTCCGTATCAATAAAATTGTTCTAGATTGAAAAAATAAATGTCACCGAATCTATTAATTTCATCTTGATTTTGTATATCAGCAATATTGCCTTCTTTTATAAGATCACTTGCGCTTGGAAATTGTTGATTCTCATGGTGAATTTCCTCATTTAATTTATCATTTTTTGCAGATGCGCCCCTAGACCCACTTCTCCATACTACTAAAGGAATGTTGTCATCATCATCTAGTTCACAGTCTTGTAGTTGAACATCCTCATCTTTAACATCATCATTGATGCCATTTTCTTTTATGTTCCTTGATTTCTAAACTATATTTGGTTGGTAATCATTAATTTTCTCTGTATTGATTGAGGCATATTTGAATATATGCCTTAATCTTATATCATAATGAATGAAAAATATCCATTTTGGTTCCAAAATATCTTCATAGAAAAAAACTGCACGTGAAGAAGATAAATATATTAGATCTCTAGTGGTATCCAATTTTATTATCAATGAACATACATATATCCACAATAAAAAATGAATTAAAAAATTACTATGACCATTATTTCTTATATTTTTTATATTTTTTTAGTGAAAAAATACCCGATCACAATGAATTGGTAGAAAATAAGGCTCCGCATCCCGTGGTAGGTATTTTGATGAATCCATAGGAAAAAATCCACTATCGATATCACGTCTTTGTGTTTTATTAAATGCTACATACCATTTACATTTAAAAATACAAAATTTGAAAGAGCGGTAATCTAACTCAATAATTTCTTGTATTTTTCTGTAACCACCCCTCCCACATTTACCTAGTTTCACCGGCTTGCTAGGGTAAACATGAAAGGAGAAGGTACTGTGACGTAACCCAATCTCCTAGGTTCCATTAAGGAAGTGGGGCCACCCACAGAAGACAAACTAACATCTCATAACATTCTACAAGGGCTATAGGTCACTCAGAGGCTGAGTAACCATCCTAGGTGGCCAAAACGTGAGCTAGACACCCTTTTCTATGACTTGGGTCCTCGACCACTGCCACAAAAAAGGCATCCATGTGGTTGCAAACCAAATTTCTCAATTAGAAGCATGCAGTCCCAAGATATCAGCCTAAATCCTAGGTGAACCTCTAGACCACTACCCATAACTTCCTCTAACTTCTCAAAATCGATAATCCCATGACAACAATGCTAGACATATAAGTTTGAAGATAGAAATTGACCTAGACTTCCTAGAATATGATAGGCATTTTGTCAAACATATTGCAAACAAGTAAACTATAGGTCATAAATGCATATCTGATCATAAAAGTCTGAGATTCTTGTGAGAATCAATGAGAAGGTCATATTCCCTCTCCACATATCTACAACACCACTGATTAGTCCATACATTAATCTCATCAATAGCTAATCATTTCATGACAAGAGCCATAGAATATACACATCATATGAATAACATATAACCAAAAAATAACCAACATATAAACCATGGAAACTCAATATAATATCATCAACACATCACCAATAAATATACATGAATCATAATTGAAGAATAGCTCTTATTAACATACCAACCAATTCCAAGACTTTCACGTACCACTTGACCATAGATTAAGCTAAACCAAATATATCTTTGAGGTAATGACCCCCGCGCCATATTTCAAGCATGAATGTGGGATCTCATGGAATAAATCAAATAAAACCAACCAGGACTTCCAGAGGTAAAACCACCTCAACCCTCAACTAGTGATTCCACCTCATGGCCGAATATCACTAACACTTACCAGATTGGTCTCTACCCAAGATGTCGAAGGCTATAGGAACTAGTAACTCAACTCACAGCCTTCCAGGGCTCCAGAGTGCTTGTCCAACCCAAATTTAGGATTAGTAACTCAACCCACTAAGGGCTCAAGAGAGTTTGTCCAACCTAGGCTCTAAGACTAGTAACTCAACCCAAGGTGTTCCAAGGCTTCCAGTGCATTGGTTCCAATCCATCGCCATAAGGAGTTACAAGCACCAACCTGGGCTTTCTAGGAAATGGATAGGCTAGTAAAAACCACTATCAATCCAGGCAATCCTTCTTGCCAATAACATATCATAACTAGACAATAACATGCATATACCATGCATCCATAATCAACAAGGAAAATCACATATGAAACCTATTACCTGCAAATCAATCTAGTTTTAGATGTTGATCCACCTGTTCTCTTGTGCTTTCCTACTTTTCTTTACCTTGTTTCTCCAAATCCAATGAAAACTAGAGTGCTCCAAGCATGCTCCAACATTGCTCCAAGATTTCTAAAAGTGTGCAAGAGTGAGCGAGGGAGAATAGAGAGAGAGAGCTAAAACTAACAAAAGGTTATCACACTAACAAAATTTGTGAACTGATCCTCATAAGCATTTTAATCATTGATGCCTCTATTTTCTTCATTTTCCTTCAATTTTCCTCACATGTGATTATGTGACCTTTCATCTTCATTTTCTCCTATTTTCCATTATTTTCATAAATAAATGCCAATAAATGCCACTATGCCTTTGCCAATTTCCATGGCCATTAATTAATCACAAGTGATCTCCATCACTATGGTTTTTCCCAACATTCAACTTGGAATATGTGTCTCATGACCTACGTTATTATTTTTTATTTATTTACATAGGAATTCAACCATGGGCTATTACAAACCCCTCCCCCTTGGGGGAACATCGTCCTCGGTGGTCAATGACACTTATAAACAAACAAAACACATGTTACCAATGGAGATTTATAACATAGCTTAACACAAAATTTACATCATATCATACTACTGAATTCATAACCAACATACCATGAACACCATACTGCTTATTGGAGTTTTATAACACAACTTGATGTAGTATTTACAACATACATATGTATATATATACATAACTAAAACAAAACATCAAAACATATATCAAAATACATCCACTCAAATAATGAATAGATAAGGATACATAGCCCACATCTAATCATCCATCTCCCATGTAGCTTCATCGAGCCTAAAGTGCTTCCATTGCAATTTAACTTGCTTGATTACTCGATTCCAGAACATGAGCATATTTCGCTACAAAATGCACTGAGGTTCCGGTTGGATTTATCCTTCTGGGTCCACCTACAATACAAGACAATCAATCACATGATCAACATCCTTCACATTCTTATTAAGTAATGACACATGGAAACCATCATGGGCTTTAATTGTTGGAGGCAGTGCAAGTCAGTACGCTACTAGTCCAATTTTCGCAAGAATATTGAAAGGCCCATAATACTAAGCTACCATATTGGCACATGATCCAATCCTCAAGGAGCTATTTTTGGGCTTGATGCACAAGTACACATGTTCCCCAACCTAAAACTCCTTAAAAACCCTGTGTTGATCTACATAAATCTTCTTCCTACCCTATGCTACCTTTAAATTATTCTTTATTACCTGGATTTATTGTTTCATCTCCACGAACATGTCTAATCTAATCAATACCCTATTCATTGGATCACTCCAACTGGTAGGAATATTACAACTCCACCCATAAAGTGCTTCAAATAGACACAGCTTCAAAGATTCTTAATACCCATTATTGTCTGCAAAATCCACTAGTAGAAGATACTCTTCCCACTTTCATTTCTGATGCATAACATACATTCTCAGCATGTCCAAAATCCTATTGACCCTCTCTTTCTCTCCATTTTTCCACGGATGATAATTTGCTCGAAAGGAAAACTCTATAACTAAGCCTGCAAATGACTCTTTCTAGAACCTAGAAGTGAACTTGACATCTCTGTTTGGTATGATCTTCCTAGGAATACCACACAACCTCACTATCTCCCTGATGAAGACTTGTGCTACCTCACAAGCTGAATTCGTCAAATTTCACTAGAATGAAGCGCGTTACCTTTGTCAAAATTTCTACCACAACCATAATAGAATCATGATGTCTATATGTCCTCAAAAAAAATATAATCAAGTTCATGGAAATGACTTCCCATTTCCACTCTGGAATCAGAATTAGCTGCATTAAACCACCTGGATGCTTACACTCTAATTCTATCATTTTGCAACAAACTTTGCCACCTCTTTGTTCAAATTCGACCAATGGTGGAACTTCTTAAACACTTTCAATGTCTTATAATATACCGGGTGACCTGAATATGACTTGAAATGAAATTCCCTCAAGATAGGTTCTTGAGCTCGCTATCATTCGACATATAGATCCTATCCCTAAATCCAAACAAACCATCTATCATGAGCTGATAGTCCACATCCTGTTCACCTATAACCTATTTTCGTAACCTATTATTAAGTTGTTGGTACCTATCATTATGTTTTCATGCTTTCAAGATCCTCTCCTGCAAGTATGTCCTATATCAACTCATATATGTTATATGATTTACCTTCACTCTTCTTCTAAGGGCATCTGCAACCCTGTTCTCCTTTCACATAATGTACCTAATATCGAATTCAAGACAACCACCTAGATTTCCTAGAAGTTAGATTAGGTTGGTCAAATAAATACCTCATCCCACTGTGATTACTCAACATAATGAACCTTCTGCCAATAATATAATGTCTCCACATCTTCAATGCATGGATGATTGTTTTAAAGTCAAGATCGTGTGTGACATAATTTTTCTTGTGTTCATTTAGTTTCCTTGACTCATAGCATACTACCCGTCCTTCCTGCATCAGGACTCCAGCGAGTCCTCTCTTGCAATAACTTTTACATACCATAAACTCTTTATTTGGATCTGCAATCCTTAGAACTGGATGATTCATAAGAAACTGCTTCAACTACTCAAAACTAGCTACACATCCCTCTATCCATTCAAATTTCTTTCCTTTTCACTGTAATGATGTAATAGGATAGGAAATCCATGAGACCTTCCTGATGAGATGCCTATAGTAACCTGCTAATACCATGAATGATCTGGCCTCATCCACATTCCTAGGATTATCCCACTCCATGATAGCTCTGATATTTTTTGGGTCCATTGCTATACCTTTGTTGGAAACCACATGCCCTAGATCTGAACCTCATGTGTATGAAATAAAATACATTTACTAAGTTTAGTGTATGACTAATTATCTCTTAGTAATCTCAATATTGTTGCTAAGTGTTCGACATTCTCTTCCTCATTCATAGAATATATCAATATGTCATCAATGAATACAATAAAAAAAATCCTAGACAAGGATGCAACACATTATTCATCAAACACATGAAAGTAGTGGGAACATTAGTCAAACCAAAAGGAACCAAAACAAGCTCATAATTCCCATACTTGGCCCAGAAATCAGCCTTGTAGATGTCCTCTTATTTGATGCATACCTGATGATATCCTAATCTCAAATAAATCTTCTAGAACATTGTTGCTCCCTTCAACTAATCAAACGAATCATCAATCCAAGGAAAGGGTACCTGGTCT
Source organism: Pinus taeda (assembly GCA_000404065.3). Taxonomy (NCBI): domain Eukaryota; kingdom Viridiplantae; phylum Streptophyta; class Pinopsida; order Pinales; family Pinaceae; genus Pinus; species Pinus taeda. The sequence goes on along the minus strand of APFE031032130.1, from coordinate 87,326 downwards.
TGATCTTCACCTTGTTGAACTCCCTATAGTCAATGCACAACCTAAGAGTACCATCCTTCTTCTTCATAAACAATACTAGTGCACACCAAGGCTACACAATTGGCCTAATGTATCCCTTGTAAAGAATTTCCTTCAACTTCAACATTAGTTCCACCAATTCCAGATTACTCATCCTGTATGGTGCCTTTGATGTTGGTTCTTCTCCTAGAATCAACTCAATAGAAAATTCCACTTCCTTATTATTACGTGTAGAATCACCCTAGGTTCTTAGGTTGGCAACACCAACATAGCAAGGGGCATACAACATAAAGAGACACACAAAAAAGAATTCCTAATACTTAAACAGTTAAACTTGGTATAAAAGGTCTTACCTGTAGGTACTACATTTGAGGTCATTCCCGTAGGGTTCAAACCCTCTGCTTCTTCCTTGCACTTTAAGACCTACAATTCATTTAAGGAAAAGCATATACACCAAAAATAACTGAAAGAATGTTCATGATATCAAGGTCAGATCATATAATCATGTAAGAAAATAAGCATTAACGTGAGATTTTATTAGCAAATCGTGACATAAATTAATGAATAAAGACCATAATCATCAAGAACAAGACAACGCCTCTTTATTAATGTAAGCTAAAGAAAATACGGAAGAACTACAACCTGAGCCATCCACCGATTCCAAGCAAAAATGTCCTCTGAATCCGCCCTGCCCAGGCCTCAACAATCCTCCTCCATAAGTATACACAAGGATGTCATGAAGGGATGATGATAATCTCAAGAAGAAAATAGGGGTTTCCTATGACTGGGAGTGTATAAGGCACAAGGATATCTTCAAACTTGATCAGGGTTGTAATTGACTATAATATCAATATCTGATCCTTCCTCCTCCCTTAGGCCTTCCCATGAAGACATATTTATACTTCTCCAAATTAGTTTTTTTCAAATGAGAAAAAATTGGGCCATGGGCTATAGTAGGTGGGTATCTGGTCAAACCCATAAACCCCACTTGAATTAAGGGAGATTATATATTTTTTAATGTTTGAACACATATACATGAGTTGGGTATAGGATGACTTGCGTGTACACGTGCTTTCAATAGGGAAAAATTATGTATGGGATTTAAAATATTGTTTCTTTTAGAAAATGGACCAAGTTTGGTAGAGAAAGGTTTCCCTAGGCCAAGTCTGGTAGGGAAAATGGACCAAGTCTGGTAAATGGTGTTATAACACTTATTAGGTGTTAACTCTGAAATCTCTAATAGGAATACATCCTAAAACTACAACAAAACCTGGTACCTTTTCAAGACCTTGTCATCCTCAACATCCTTACATTTATCAATGGAAATATGAAATGCAAACAATGAACATCATTTCTTTCTACTACACTTGGCATTCATAGTTGTAATCATTCTCACTTATGTAGGCTTCTTCTTACACTGTAAGATTCTTTTCTCTCCATCATCATCCAAGCACTCAATAGCCTTATCATAGAATTCCATCTTAGTCCTATGAATGTAAAACTAATCCATACCCAATAACATAATGTATGATCCCAATGGAAGCACATTTAGATGCATTGATGTAGACATGCCATTCAAATCAAATTCACAAGCTCTTACCCAATGATGAACTCTTTTCTTAGTACCTATAGCCAACTGCACTAACCATGACTCTGCATGCACTTGTTTATTCAAACCACACTTATCCACCAGATCAAGAATAATATAGCTATAGTTAGATCCAGGATCAATCAAAATATTAATAACTTGATCACAAAGCTTACCTTCCATATTAATAATAAATGCATGATGATCAACCTGCCTATCATCCAAAGCTACAAAAATATGAGGAATACTCTTTCCAGCATCCACCACTGTATATGCCTCCTAAGAACTGTAGATATGTAGTTTTCCAACCTAACGTTATGGAGAATATATCCTATGATGATCCTTGCTACAAGTCCAACAATGTAAAGGCATCCTTCCATCAACCTTTTTCTAATCCTTAGACTAAAATCCATGTCCTCTGGAAGCTACATTGAACTTCTTGTGCATTGTTGCATTCTCCTTGCCATATGTATCCTAGGGGTTTCCTCTTTTTTTAACCCACTAACCTTTATTATTCTCATTATCTTTCCAATCATGCTTAGACTTAGTCTTGCACTTTCAAGATTTCTCATAATAGTGATTCAACTTTTTGATGGCTTTCTTCAACAATTTAGGCTCATCAAACTCAATCATGTATTTGATGATACTGAAAACCCATTGATGAATCTCTAAATATTTGTTTTCTCCTCCTTAATATAGGAAACATATCTCAACAACTCCAAGAATATACTAGTATACTTCTCATCGATCCTAGATCCTATCTTCAACTCATAAAACTCCTTTGCTCTACCATCATAGTATCTCTCAGATAGATGCTTCTTCCTAAAATGTCTCTCAAACTCACTACAAGTCAACTCCTCTTCCTGAATTCCTCTAACATTCTTGAAATCTTCCCACCAAATGTTTGCTTTCTCTTTAAGACTGAAAGTACCTATCTTGCCCTTCATGTTCTTTGAGTAATGATGAAATCAAAAGAATTTCTTCATCTGAAGCAACCTAGCTTCTTCATTCCATGACTTCTTCATTTCTTCATCAAATTTTGGAGGCTTTTCTTTCTTGAACCCTTCTAGAAAGTACTACTTCTCACTCCTTTTGTACGGATGGTGAAAATGATGATGATGATGTCTCTCTAAACCAAAACTAGAATAGAACCCATAGTCATTACCCCTCCAGTCAGGTGTAGCCAAGAACCTACCATCTCTAACTATATCATCGATGTCAAACCTTTATCCTAATAGATACCTGCTACCATTTCCCCATTGGTCATTCCTTGCTGTCCATGACTGATCCTAAGTGGTCCCTATCTCTGCAAATTTTATATACTCTTAAGGATGATTGCATTAACCTCTGCTTTCTTCTCTTGTTCCCTAGCATGTATTTCTTGTGACTAAATTATCCTTCCATTATCTGCCTTGAAACTCATGATCTCTTCCTTCAATATTATCGATGTATCTTCTATGTTAGAGGAGTGCTCATCACCATGATACTCATCTGATCTGTAGGGATAATCATGTGAACTATAGTCCACCATTTTTCTTATCATCTTTGATCCTCTACTTCTTGCAAGTATACCATGTCAGGTAAACCAAACATAAACATAGTCAACATACCTCAGTGAAGTTCAAGGGAGGCTATCTCATCTGCAAGATCAACTAGATTAGCAC